>CAIGQZ010035013.1:4517578-4527939 GCA_903798205.1 Danio tinwini | reverse complement strand
AAACTATAGTAATATATATATATATATATATATATTACTATAGTTTAATAAAGAGTATATTCACATATGTTGATGTGGATGGATTAATAAATACGTCTTTCTTCATCACTTTTTGTTCTCTCAGGTATCATTCTGGGTACAAATGAGTTCAGAGTCTTTCCAATTTCTTGGAGAATTCATATTTATAATGCAGACAGCACGGCAGTGTATTGTTATTGTTCGTTTAATTATGTCCTTGTTGCAATTTACTGCGACACTTGGACACTCTTACTCCTAAAAGTTCATTTTAAAGTTCACTGTAAATTATACTTCTCCATAGATTATATTTAAAATGCAACAATTGTTTTAGACACGGATGCAGTTTGCTATTAACGAATGTTTATTCTAAGCGGATCTTTAGCAAACTTGATCAAATAACACTTCATGCATTCTCTTTAACCACCAAAACTGCAGACATGACCTCTATACTTTTCTGCAAACAAAACCAAATTAATCAATAACCAAATAATGTAACTTACCCTGTAAATATCACATCATTCTGTGCAAGGAAATCTTTGTTTGCTCTCATCTGCTCCACTCGCCAGGTTAGAATCAAAGAGCATGTGCATAGACTTCCTGACTTTGTGAAGCAAGTTTTGCTCGCGGATGTCTTTTTTTGCATTAGTTCAATATATATAGTTACGAAACACGAAGTAAATATTACTTGGGTATATCCAGTTGAATTTATTATTGTATTTTAAGCACAATAAATTAAAAAGAAATATTAAGTAGCTTATTGAATTAAACATGACATTTTGAAGTAAAACAACTAAGTATGATTTATTTGTAAAGTGTACTTTGATTATGCTATCTTTATTTACAAGCCCCAGAAATAATTTTTTTAAGTGCATATAAATAGCGAATGCACCATGGCGTGACCAAAACTCATCTTAAAGATAATGCGAGATGAGACTGATTGGTTTAATGCACATTATGCCCAAAACACACCAATAACTCATTAAGAGAATAAGGACAACCTTTTCAGACCATGCGCTCGGTGCACAGACTGTTTTTCCTGTCATTAAATTAGCAAAAGTGTAGTCGGACACATCCTAAGTACATCTACACAAGCGCTTTAGACCATGTACTTACACTATTAAAATAGAGCCCAGTATTTTAACTGCAGTGAAACGTGCATCAACTGTGAGATTCATAGCAGTCCCCTCGTTACTGCAATACTACGGTAATGGTGATGTAAAACAAAGCACATTCAGCTCATGCTTCCTTCATTTCAGCTGTGTTTCTCTCTCCGGATGCCCTGATTTTGTGAGCGCAGCTCTCCGTCTTGATCTGCTGGTGTCCCAGTGGATCAATACACTCTGAAAGTTTTTTTTTTCCTCTATCTCTCTCTTCTCTTTTCTAATCAAGGGATTCTCGGTAGACTTCGCATCTACGCTAAGAGCAAAAAGCTGAGCGGATGAAAGGAAACACCAGCCTCTGTGTGGATTTTACTGATAGCTCTGATGAAGCCCTTAAAATAGCTCTTGGAAGTTTGTGGTATTAAATGAGTTTGGGAGATGTTTGCTGAACTCAGATCACACAGACACGCGCACATAAACAAACCTCTGACAGAAATGTAATTAGAGTCAAGTAGTGCACAAAATCATTTTCTGCTTTCTGGAGACAGCGCAGTGATTTCAGGCTGTTTCTAAATGGTTTTATTTGCAGAGTAGCTTTATTCCACAGAGCTGTTGAATGCTTGGATC
Source organism: Danio tinwini (assembly GCA_903798205.1). Taxonomy (NCBI): domain Eukaryota; kingdom Metazoa; phylum Chordata; class Actinopteri; order Cypriniformes; family Danionidae; genus Danio; species Danio tinwini. The sequence goes on along the minus strand of CAIGQZ010035013.1, from coordinate 4,526,194 downwards.
TGATTGGCCGATGAGAATTCTGAGGTGTGCTGTTATTGTCAGTTAAACGCACAGCTAAAGTAGTTCCGGCAGGTTTTGAGTGCATAACAGTTCCATATCATTACGCTGAATGATTTGAGTTTGAGGCTGGTTTACACTTCTGTGTCAAGTGATCAGCACGGCGCCTGCTTTGTGTGTTCTAGTGCGTTTATACTTCTGTGTGCTCTGCAACACTTTTGTGTTGCTCTGCAATAACACTTCCCAAACACTAGCTGGCAGTAGGTTTTTATGTTCCTGTGTCCAGTTTCTTCGCTGGTGTTTTGTTTATTCTGAACGCTACATTAATGTACAAGTAGCTCAAACTTGCTCATTCAGAGGCGGGAACCAGCAGATGTGCAACAACTTTAATCATAAGGTAAACACAAAACAACAGTTTCCATCTGGAGCTCCTTAACAGGACTCCACACTTGTAAACACTCGCTCTATCGGGCTTGCGGCTCTCAGCACCGCCCACACTTGTCACCACTACTACCAAGCCGACCAGTCACAGAGCTTGTGCTACGCTTCGTTACGATTTGTAGTTGCATTTTTTGAGAGGTGTGTGTCGGCGTCGGCATCAGCCATGGCGAGGGCTATGCGACCGCACGAAGGCTACACCCGATCATATACACGTGTGCTTGATGCAGAAGTAAAAATCAGCCTTTATTTCACAGCTACAACAGTCCAAAATCACATTAAAACCCAACAGAAGGCTTTGGATGAGATGTAGAAGAAACTAGTGCTAAACACAGGAGCAGTTTGAGAACAAAAATCTGACAAACGTCTCAAATACAACATCTCAAAAGTGGATAGGCTGTAGAGACCAGAATATAAGCAGAATAATGCACTCCCGGCTGGTGAATTATTAGAAAAAATACACATCTGAGGTGTAACACCATCAGCATTTTGGCTGTGCATTATTTTCTAATTATCCAACACACCGTAGTCAATTATTCCTGAAGGACATTGCCGTGACATGGCGCGCACATGACAGTAAAAAGTATCGCACACCAGACAAGTACATTACAGTTTCAAGTACACTCTAAAGGCATAATGTAAAATAGTGTTACAACTGTACATATAACATCTAAATATATATTGTAATAATGAATATCCTGATATACCTTTAAGTATAATGACGTTTGTTTGGCAAAGCAAACTTTCTGGAAATATTCATAAACATGTTGGTAAACACATTTAAACGCCATTGGTTCGTGGTGATGATGTAATTGGTGGGTGTGGCTCTGAGGCTCCACCCTTTTATGGCGTATACATTTGTTTACTTCTGTTTATTTCCACTGTTCAGTCCATTGAGGTCAGATTTCTGCAAGGATTTTTTTTTTATCAGCTTTGTTGTGCATTTTCATGTTTCATGTTTCATTTTCATGTTTCATTTTCATGTTTCATGTTGTATAGTTGTTTGTACACTTGTTTGTAGTGCAAGTAGTTCTGCCAAAGTCATTCCTTGTCATTTTCTCCATAGGTGAATGAATCAAAAGTCCTTAAACAATCGCAGAAATCAGCTTGCTCTAGCATAGCAGAATAAGACGGGTATAAAAGGTTGCTTTAAAGCAGTCTTCTGTATAAAGTACTATATAAATAAATCACTTGACTGAAAAATTGCAGAGCTCATGCCAACATCCACATCCCTATGATCTGTTCTTCAGTTTTCACAATGCTGGTATTTTAGTTGTTTATGTTGTTAAGAGGAAAGAACGTGATAGTTTTACTATTTTTATATTCATCCAACTCTGTGTCTGTATCTGTATCTATTCCAATTTGCATGTTTAGTTTTTTCTCTAAACCTAGAATGATTTTTTCTTCTTCTTGAGATTACATCAGTGCTTTAAGTTGTTCCTAAATTGTTTATTTTTGTCTTTTGTTTGTGTTCATTGATTTTTTTTTTTGTTCAAATACATTTCATTACATTAAAATAATTAAAAGGGTTTTTTATTGTTGAACTACAAGAATTTTCATTTTAAAATAGATTTTGCGTTTTTAAATTGAAAAAAACATTCTGAAAAATTATTATTATCCACAAAATAATCTTTAATGTATTAAATAAACTTTTGTGAAAATAATTTTTCAAAATAATGACTAGACAAAATAAGCATGATGTTTTATTTATATATATATATATATATATGTAAATAGTGCATAAAATATATATGCTTATTTTGTAGGGCTGTGCAAAAATATTGATACATCTAATTAACGCGATTTCTTTTACGATAGTGTATCGATAGTCCACCCTCAAGTATCGATTCAAGTTGTGCCAAACGACCTTCTTCTCCACTCCTATAGATGTTGCTAACTCGCGATCAACAAAATCACAAGTAGTACGGTATCAGAAGTAAGCAAAAGTGTGCATGGCGGAAAATATAAAGGTGCCTCCAGCTTTTAGAGTTGACGTGTGGCTGCACTTTGGTTTTAACGCTATACCAGGGAGTACTGAATTAGACAAAAAAGCCATTTGTAAGCTTTGCAATGTATATAGTTCTCTGTTCAATCACACTGTGCAGTTCTAATCAATTGGAATGGATCGAAAATAAATTGGAATTGGAATTTTAATTTGTCTGCCGACTTTATCAAAATGTTAATATAATGTGACACATACTAATACAAACTATTGCAATATATCACAATATTTATTATATTGCGATATATCATGATATATTGTATCGTGACCCATTTATCGTGATGTATCATATCGTGAGGCCCTTGCCAATACACAGCTCTATTATTTTGTCAAGTACTTCAAATTTAGTGACACTTTTTGGTTTCTATAAGTGTCTTTAATGCTGGATTGTAAATGATTGACAATCAAAAATTAACAGCAGATTTCACAATAGATTTAGTATTTAAATAGATTTTACAGCAGGTGATTTTTAATGTCTGCATTAAACACGCTACAGGCAAAATTGTGTCTTAGTATGGCAAGCCATTTTGACATTTAATCAATAACCCATACTTGTATCTATTTTCATGTCAGTACTTATTTTTTAGATACTAGTATTTTTCTGTTACAGGGTGTCCGCGGGATCTTAAAAATTATTTAAAAATTGATAAATCAATTATGAGAAAATTAAGGCCTTTAAAAGGTATTAAAAAGTCTTAATCACGTTTTTACAAGGTCTTAAATTTTGTTCAAATGTTGTCCAAAGTGTTTGACTCCAAAAAAGCATAAATATATTTATTTTCCTCGATCCACGTGGTTGGTTCGGGCTGGGACATGTCCGGCCAAGCTCCTCTGTCTGGGTGATGTAACGTAATTTGCGACAAATGTATGAAGGTGATGTGACGCTCTCCACATGTAGCAAAACCATAGAGCGAAAGAGACAGCAAATGGGAAAATGCAAGTTTGCAAACTTCTGTTTGGAGAAAGATGAGTTTAAACAGTCGCTGAAAACAACCACGTAATTTATTCTTTCAAGCTTTGTTTTTTCCAAGCTTATGCAAGTTTTGTTGCATGGTTGTGCTCCATTCATTAATTTATTAACAACTGTTTATTAAGTCAAAGGTTTGATACTGATTAGAACTTGAAGTGGTGATGAGGTCTTAAAATCTTCTGAGGTCTTTAAAAAGTCCTAAAAAGGTATTGAAATTACCTTTACTATTCCTGCATATACCCTGTGTTAAACACTAGTACTTATTCTAAAGATACTAGTGCCTATTCTAAAGATACTAGTGCTATATAAAAATATACTAGTGCTTACTTATTAGACACTGGTTCTTTTTATTAGATACTAGTACTCATTCATTAGATACTAGTACCTATTAAACAGTTACTAGTACTTATGTATTAGATACCAGTACTCATTCATTATATTTAATAAGTACTAGTATCTATTAAATAGATAGTAGTAGTAGTAGTAGTAGTAGTAGCATGAAAATTGATACTAGGACGGGTTATAGACCATTTTGAGGGATGTAAGCGAAAACAATGGTCCCAACGTATGCCCTGTTTTACATTTTTAATTTCTATATCTTCCAAGACTCTAAAAGGAGCCAAATATTGATAATGTTATGATAGCCGTTTTAACATGAAAGTTTGATTGAAATGTCTCTCATTACAGTTAATAAATAGTTTGATAAAAGCAGGAAATGTTCATGGGCCAATGACATGACCACATTAAAATGTTTTATAGATTAAATGTCAAAACGGCTAGCCATAGTCTCAATTAATGCTGTAATGTAAATGTGTGCATGTATTAAACATTTTAAGGCCAACAATTACAGCTACAAAGGTATAAATTAATTATTATTGTCAGTGCGTAAGAGCACAAACGCATTGAGCAACAGACATTAAAAAAAGCATTTTGTGTGAAAATAGCATGATATCATTAGCCACTCCTTTTATTATAAGAACCATAGCTGCTACTATAAACTACTAATGAATCATTTTGGCGTCTACTTCAAATGGTGTATTTAGAGAAGCATTTATTATGTTTACCAGCTCAACCGTTTCATTGCAATAGCGCACCAACTGTGGTGTTTTACATAAAACTTTCAGAAAGATTAGGAGAAAATCTGAATATTTCCGAATACTCCGAGGTCAAACATGCTGCATGTCAGATGATGCCAGTGCTGTCTGCCAGTCACTTATATTAGCTTTTATGGTGCCGTTTCATCCCAGATGGAAGTGAACATTAGAGACTTCATGCGGTAAATGCTATTTCATTAGCAATGGCGGTCCAAAACCTCAAAAATAAACAAAGCCAGCGTTTGATGTGGCTTCAGCATTGGCAGATATGAGGATCGGCACACCCTCTCATTTAGAGGCTAAAATTATCACCACTTATTAAGAAAATTGACAACGTTTCAAATTGTGTGGCCGTTTTATTGCAATGCCAATATTTCCAAAACAAATCACCACACTTATGCGCAAAATGTTATATTAATACAAGGTTAGGGGCGGCATGGTGGCTCAGTGGTTAGCACTGTGGCCTCACAGCAAGAAAGTCGCTTGTTTGAGTACCAGCTGGGTCAGTTGGTGTTTCTGTGTGGAGTTTGCATATTCTCCCCGTGTTGGCGTGGGTTTCCTCCGGGTGCTCCGGTTTCCCCCACAGTCCAAACACATGCGCTATAGGGGAATTTATGAACTAAATTGGCTGTAGTGTATGAGTGTGTGAGAATGTGAGAGTGTATGGGTGTTTCCCAGTACTGGGTTGCAGCTGGAAGGGCATCTTTTGTGTAAAACATATGCCGGAATAGTTGGCAGTTCATTCTGCTGTGGTGACCTCTGAGGGTGCTTTCACACGAGCTTTTTTGGTCCGCACCTGTGTTTGTTTGACGTCAGAGTACGATATGTTTAGCTAGTGTGAACGTGTCTTCTGAACTCGGGTACGGACCGGTAAACCGTATCCGAGTCCGCCTGAAAGAGGTGATCTGGGGTACAGTTCACGCAAACTCTGGTCCAGTTCACTTTGGCGGTTTTAACGAAAAGTGAACCGCCAACTGTACAGTTTTCATAACGTTCGTTCGTGTGTGTGTGTGTGTGTGTGTGTGTGTGTGTGTGTGTGTGTGTCTGTGTGTCTGTGTGTCTGTGTGTGTGTGTGTGTGTCTGTGTCTGTGTCTGTGTGTGTGTGTGTGTGTGTGTGTGTGTGTGTGTCTGTGTCTGTGTCTGTGTCTGTGTCTGTGTCTGTGTCTGTGTCTGTGTGTGTGTGTGTGTGTGTGTGTGTGTGTGTCTGTGTGTGTGTCTGTGTCTGTGTATCACGTACTGTATCTTGGTGACAAGCTAGACTAAGCCAGGGCATTCACAGTGATAATGTCTGCTTGTCAACTCCAAAAACAGCTTCTGCAGACATCGCGTGATGTTCTGAACGTTTATAATATTTTTGCAGCAGATAGACGCGAGTCACTTTCTGTATGTCCAAAACCAAAAGATTCAGTAAAAGCAGAACGACCACGATGTACGTTTTTCCATTTTGGCACTTTGCTTTTGTGTCCGTCACATAGCAACAGCCGTACACACTACAGCAGCTCAATGACACAAGCGTACTGGGGTTCAGAAGGAAAAAAGACAGTGTGAACACAAACCAACCGAGAAGGTGGCAAGGAGAGACAATCGAACTTGGGTACGCTCCAGGCAATTGAACCAAGTGTGAAAGCACCCTGATAAATAAGGGACTAAGCCGAAGGAAAATAAATGAATGAATGAATAATATGAGGTTCTCGGCTAGGTTATTTTAGTAAACGAAAACTAAAGCCCTAGTTGAATTAGTTGAAAAGTTATTAAAATTAAGTTAAGCCAACTTAACAGTTCCAAGTTACTGTTGGTTTGTTTACTTGATTTTTAAGTAAAGTCAACTTGTTGCTTTTAAGGCCAGTGCTGTCCACACATAGACTTTAATTGGGTGGGCCGCCCAGGTATATTTGGTAAAACACCTTTTTTTTTATTTACTATTATTATTATCCTCTAATTATTACTAATTATTAATTAACTATTATCAACTAACCAGTCGAAAATCTTCTCTCACCCCGCACATTTCCTACTGCGGGTTCTGTGTGTGCGAGATCTGTCATCACTCCCACAGACAATATCATGTGCTCTGAAGACCCACAGAGACGCACATTTTTGGGACTTAAAAATGCGTTCGACCAGCATTTCTAAATCTCCTAAAAATATCCGGGATTCGGCTCGGATAAGTTGCCATTAATTGTATGCATTTTTGCGTTATCTTTTTATTTAAGCCTATTTTCTATTGGCTTCGTAGGCAGCCACGAGAGAAATATTAAATCATTAATTCTTTAATAAATGACTTAGAAAAATGTTACTATACTCGGAGAGGATGATTCGACATCTATACTGGCTTCAGAATATCTGCAAAATGGTCAATCAGCCATTCATTTTCCTTTTTTTTCAATAATCTAGACTTTTTAAGTTGTTCCAAACAAATCTGAAGAATTTGGCTTTTTCAGCTCATTTTAAATAAGTAGTTTGAACAATTATGTTTTTAGTGTACACTGTAAAAAATATAATGACAAAAAGTCCAGATAAATATGTTTATGTTGCTTCAATTTGTTTTAATGTCAATTACAGCATTTTTAAAGTTATACAAAATTGAACTTAATATTTTTAGTATGTCAGACTGATGTAAATTGAGATGACTAGTAAAGTTCAACTAAGAAATTTAAGGCAACAATCTTTTTTTTTTTTACAGTGTAGTCAAACCAATGCCTATATTTGTCCTTTTGAGTGGACACTTGTGAAACGAAAGAAAAGATGCATTAAGCAAACCCAAATGCACTCAGACAGAAGGAATGTGTGCTTTTGTTCTGTGCTAATTATTCCTCAGGAATGTACGAAAGATAACTCAGGACGGGAAAGAGCAAATTTGTTAAATGGACTCTCTATTGTTGCGCAGAACCGCCAGCGTTTTAGATACGGCAGCCGCGGAGTCTCTGAAATGACTTGATCTTATTGTTACAGAGCTTTATTACCCCCTGGAGAATAGACTTGAGTCAAATACAATCTTATAAAAAGGCTTCCTTGCTCATTCTCCTTCTGGAGCGTCAGCAGAAGTGCCATACATTGCTAATAGTGATTGGTGGTAAACTGATGAGGTGCCTTTGTTTAAGAAACATATCATTAGATAAGTGTGCAATCCTTAAATTGAAGTGCTTTCCTAAAATCTTATCAGAAAACGGACTTTATTAAAAATGTCAATGGTAATACTTTTTAATAATTATAATTCACCATAACATTTTGAATCATACAGTTTTCTAATGGTTAAATACTGTAAACCACAGCTGCCATTATTTTTTTACCGTAAATATTACAGATTTTTTTGCAGTGTGTGTTTCTCCACTTAAAAGCATGAGAGATTACACTCACAGCCAATATGAGCCTGATTCAATCATAAAACCTGTAGCATGTGAGTCAGAAATGATTTATTAGCATTTTATAATAGCAGGTAAAAGCAGTGGCTGATGCTATCATGCTATTTTCACACTAAATGCTTGTTTTTACGTCTGCACATGTTGTTCAGTGTGATTGTGCTCTTAATATTAATCAATATGTGTATTCATTCACACCTTTGCCAGCTGTAGAGCACGAACTTACATTACAAATCAGTGATATTTTCTAAATAATCATCATAATATTCTGAGAGTCCATCACTTTATTTGCTAATAACCAGTCTAAGAGATGTAATAAGTACATCAATATCAATTAATGAAATGTGAAAAAGAAGGCTGCGAATATGAGAATATTTGTTTGTAAATAAAATGTTTCTCGCCTTGTTGAAGGTCTTGACTTATGAATATTAACTCGTCATGACTGGACGCTCCACAGGGGTTACCAAGCAACGTCAGCGTGGCCTAATTAATATTCATGAGCTTAGCCCTTCCCCGCAGTAGCTCTGCTGGTTCTCTGGCGGTGTGAGCGGAGCGGCACGCCAGGAGAAAGTGTGCACAGAGTGGCTTGCGTTTTCTGTCCAACTATCAAAGTCACGAAGCCCGCTTTTGTGTGATATGTGGTGGTAACTTATCTCAGAAGTCTGAAATGAAAACAACCCTGCAGTGAGAAGAATTCGGCCAGCAAAGCAGCACATATTTCAGATTTTACATTTCTCTCTCAGCGATTGGAAACTTCTC
>CAIGQZ010035013.1:4474727-4503307 GCA_903798205.1 Danio tinwini | reverse complement strand
GATTTTATATCTCTTTGTATTTTACATTTTTGTATTTTTATAAACACAGTATTTATGCATAGTTAGTACACACACTTTATGTAAGTACAAACTTTTATTTTAATCGATTGACAGTACTAATATACACATATAAAAAACTGTGTGTAGGCCACTACTAGTAAACAAATTATAAAAAAACGTGATGGCAGAAAATGTGCAGCTTTAAGTAAACATTTAACTTAAAAACTGACTTAATTGAGGGCGTCATGGTGGCACAGTGGGTAGCATGATCGCCTCACAGCAGGAAAGTCGCTGGTTCGAGCCTCAGCTGGGTCAGTTTGCATTTCTGTGTGGAGTTTGCATGTTCTCTCCGTGTTGGTGTGGGTATACTCCAGGTGCTCTGGTTTCCCCCACAAGTCCAAACACATGCGCTATAGGTGAATTGGGTAAGCTAAATTGTCCGCAGTGTATGTGTGTGAATGGGAGTGTATGGGTGGTTCCCAGTGATGGGTTGCAGCTGGAAGAGCATACATTGTCTAAAACATATGCTGGATAAGTTGATGGTTCATTCCGCAGTGGCGACCCCAGATTAATAAAGGGACTAAGCCGAAAAGAAAATGAATGAATGAATGAATAAATGAATGATCTGACTTAATTGAACCGGTTTAATTAAATGAGCCATAATTATTACTGAATACGTTTACATTTATTCTGCTGTACGTTCACTTTTAGAAAGGTTTCTGTTCATATTGTGTAAATCAGACCCCTGGTTTTATTGGATTTTTGACATAAGCATAGCAGCATTGTTGATTATGTCACACTGGTGTATTTAGTGTTATTGAAGCAGATGGACTTCAGTGAGGTCATGGTGTGTGTGTGTTGTGTCAGTGGCCGCCCTCTGCAGATAACACATTCCTCTGACAGCACTATGAATCATTGATGCGCCCCAAGCCGCTGACCAAACAAAAAACTGGAAACATTTCCTCCTGATTGTTAGATTCCTGTCTTGACGCATTGGATGGAGGAATTGTTGAAACATGGCAAAGGACAGAATGCAGCTTTTTGCTCATGAAAGAGATAAGCGCTGCTGCTTGAAGCAATGTTCTTTGTACCTCGTCAGAGAACGCACAACAATAGCCAGTCAGTTTGCGTTTGTGCATGTGTGTGTGTGTGCACTTGTAAATAGTAAAGATGGCATTCAGAAAATGCATGCTCAAGAACACTCCCAAAGGAGGTCAGTAAAAGGTCTCTGCAGTAACCCTAATCCTGAAAACACAGTTTACAGTGAGCAACCTTCAGCGCCGCCCTGCTGGGTCAATCCACAAAGTGCCACATGTCCTGCAGAGAAAGCAAACACACTCTCGGCTCGATAAACCAAGCACACATCCTGTATCTGTGCTGCTTGGAGACTCAGACAAAGCTGATTAGTCATGGAGACGCTAACAGTAGATGCCTTTGATTTGCACTTGCAGGCAAAAAGTTGGAAATTTGTGCAATTAGAATGTTAAATACTGGGGTTTTATTTATGAATAGGGTTCATTTAGGTGTTAATGTGATTTATATGATGATGTTGGATGTATTTGTGTTACCTGTTTAGTGATATATAGTAGAAGTCTGAATTATTAACCTATATTAATACACAATATTAATGGTTTTAAAAAAACTCCCCTTGTGGATAATAAGGAAAGTCAAGTTTGGAAACAGTGTGATAATAAGATTATTCGGCTCTCAGAGTTTGCATTTGTTTAATAAAAATACTGGGAAAATTGTGAAATGTTATTGCAATATTAAATAACTGTTATTTTATTGAAAGTATTTTAAAATTGAATTAATGATTGAGGTTTATAAATGAATTATTATTATTATTATTATTATTATTATTATTGTTATTATTTTTATTATTATTATTATTATAACCTTTATTTTACCAGAAAAGACACATTGAGATTAAAAAATCTCTTTTACAAGAGCGTCCTGGTCAAGATTAGGCAGTAAACATGTTACATGAGTCTGACAGACAATAAACAAAAAACAAATGACAGTTAACATGAATCACACAACCACAAACAAACTATTCAAAACATCTACAAGCCTGTGTTTCAATTTCTAAATCATCTATACTCTTTTTTAAAAGCGATTAGTGAAATCAGTTCTTTAAACGGCAACCTTGTTTGTAGACTATTCCATGCAAAAGGTGCTGCATATTTAAAAGCCTTTTTTCCCATCTCAGTCTGCACTTTAGGAACAGACAGTAAATAAATATCCTGTGACCGAAGGCCATAGCTAAGGACAGATTTTTAACAAATGTAATTCTGTAGATATGATGGGAGTAAACCCAATACAGATTTGTAAACAAAGATATGCCAATGCTTGAGCCTACAAATGGACAGGTCAGACAAATTTTAAACATGATTAGTCTTTAGTGTCACATAATCCTCCAAATATTTTAGCTTGATGAACTGCTTAACACGAAACATTTATTTATTTATTTATTTATTTATTTATTTATTTATTTACTTATTTTTTATTTTTTTCATTTATTTTTTATTTTTTTTATTTATATTATTGTTGTTGTTGTCAGTTTGGGAAACTGATACAATACCATTTAAAAGTACCATAAACATGTATTTACTTTTATTCATCACAATAAATAGTTTGAGAGTGAAATAAAAAAAAATATTGTAAAAAAAAAGAGATTGCAAATAAAAGATATTATTTTGAACATTCTTTATTTTCATCAAAACATCCTAAAAATATGTAAAATAGGTCACCGTTTCCATGATACTATGATGCAAGACATTTTTTTATAAACACTGATGAATTTAAGAATCATTATTGGTGATTTTGCACCAATAATAACAGATCATAATAGAACAGCAAATCATTGTGGAGGAGATTTCTGAAGGATTATGTGACACTGAAGGAGTATTATGATGAAAATTCAGCTTTGAATCAGAGGAATAAACTTCATTTGCAAATATTTAACAATTTTTACAGTATTTTTTATCAAATAAATGCAACCTTGGTAAGCAGGAAAGTTTTTTAACAATAAATAAATCAAAGTATTTCCTTTCGACTGGTAGTGTACAGTTCATACAGTATGAAGAGTTTAGATTCAAAAGCCTCTAAATGCCATAATTTTTTTCAGTATCCTATGATTTTATTCAGTTCTTTTACATTAAAGGCAATGAAAACAAACTTTTCATCGACATAAAAATACAAGTACACAACCCACACACATTTTAAAGCAATATTTCAGATGGCGTTTAGAGACTTTTGCATCTGAACTCTTCATTTTTAAGTGTATTTCCTATAGAGACACGCTCAATGGCTCCGATGCCCTGCTGTTTCTGTGAATTAATATTATGACCATGAAACCAAGGCAAGAGGAGAAAGACTAAAACTGTAGATCTCACTGCTGTTTAAATATCAGTCCTCTAAGCGAAGGACTGGATTGTTTTGTGCGGGCTCCAGTGGAGCAGGGCCCCTCTCGGGTCTCCTCTCCCCCACAGAGAGGCACCCTAGCTGGGCTGGGAATGGCTGCAACTCCCCCTCCTCTCTCCAGATACCCAGTGGTGTGATGTGACAAATTACAAATACTCAAATGACTGTGATTGAGTAGGTTTTGTCAGGGAATGTACTTTAATAGTAGTTAACTTTTACATTTATAGTGCTGTACTTTTACTCCACTATTTACCTTCAACCTGTAGTCACTAATTTCTAATAACTGATTTCTTTTATCTTTGCCATGATGACAGCACATAATATTTGGCTAGATATTTATTAAGACACTAGTATTCAGTTTAAAGTGACATTTAAATGCTTAACTAAGTTAATTAGGGTAAAGTTAGGGTCATTTGGCTAGTCAATGTCAACTCTTTTAGTTTTTTCTTGTCTCTAGTGATTGGCTAAACTAGAAGAACTCCCGTACAATCAAATGGCATCATACAGAATAACCTCAAGACACAAAATCAAGTTACATACAATGACCGAGAGACTATAGACTTCATGTCACTGATGAGGATGATTGTGCTTAAACAATCACTAAATGCACTACAGAATGTTACGTTTTCACACAGACACATATGCACTAATTGCATGTAAACGCATCAACCTTTCACAATGAAATACTCTGTTAAAAGAGCTACATCTTAGACTTATAATACTTACAAAATTGCAATACTTTTATAATAACTTATACTTTTTCTTTGCTTGCTCTAAATGTTTGAGTAAGTCATGCTACTTTTTTCTTGAGTATAAGTTTTCAGTACTTTTAGATACCTAACACTGACCCTCTCCACTCCTCCACAATGAATAAACAGACAGTGAAGCGTATGTGCATTCGTCAGTGGTTGTCATGGAGGGGAAAACTAAAGAAGTTTGGTATGCAATAGAAGTCCTTTCATCCTGAATGATGAGGGTTTTAATGCTTTGACCTTTGAGCAGCGGAGGAGGCTTGGGCTGACAGAGATTGTTTTAGATACTTATGGCCCTTGTTAACAAACATAAGAACAGTGATCCATTCTCAGAAAGGGTCACAGGGACGCATTCGTAGGATCAAAAGTGGCGCTGGCCATTTATTAAGTTGTTGAGTTTCTTCCCATGTTAAGACTCAATGCTAACATTTTAAACTTGTCCACTAGATGAAAATATCCATAAATTAGCGGTTTTCTGTATTGCATTATGAGATCTTGATCCTTTTTTATACAGCTTTTAATCTTAAAAAATTTGAAAAAGTCACTTTTATGAACGTGTTTAATAGTTTGAGGGCTATATTGTCTGGGTTGGTGTTGTATATTACACTACATAAACCTTGTAATAACCTGGCAGTACGTTTTCTGCTATTTTACACACTTATTTCTCTAGATATTATTTCTTATTATTTCAAGCTACTAAAATGTCAATAAAAGTCACTTTGTTAAACTGTAGAGTTGAATTTTCAAGTCGACAGAGCAGAGATCAACATCCCATAATGCAATTCACAACCTGAAATAAACACTTGTGAATCACAATATACGGAAACTGTTCATTGACAGATATTATTTACAGTGTAGTCGAAAACGCATTCCACTGGATTGCCGAAAACGCCGAACGCACATGTTGTTGAATGTGTTCGAGCTCCAGTCCCCATATGTTAAATTATTGCTTTTTGAAAAAATTTATATTTATTTATCTGCAAATTAGATTTCTTTGTTTGCTTCATTCTCATCTAACATGCAGCACTCGTGTTTTTCATATACAGAGCTGCAGTTTTTATGTCATGTTTATAGCCTTTACCATGTTTTTATTCATTTAATTCTATTCAAAGCAACATTCAGGGATGTTGAAAATGTTTTGTTTTGATTTGTTGGATGATTTAATTCAACTCACCTTTATTTGTATAGCGCTTATACAATGTAGATTGTGTCAAAGCAGCTTCACATAGAAGATTATAGTGAATGTAAACAGTGTCAGTTCAGTTTTCAGAGTTAAAGTTCAGTTCAGCTTAGTTTAGTGTGGTTTAATAATCACTACTGAGAGTCCAAACACTGTGGAGCAATTCCATCGATGCGCAGCTCTACAGATCCCAAACTATGCAAGCCAGTGGCGACAGCGGCGAGGAAAAAACTTCACCAATTGGCAAAAGTGAAGAATTAAAAAACCTGGAGAGAAGCCAGGCTCAGTTGGGCACGACCATTTCTTTCATGGCCAAACATCTTGTGCAGAGCTGCAATCTAGGCACCGGATCTGTTGTTTCAAACTTCAATTCTTTGCATAATAACTTTATTAGGAGACACCAAAATAAATTTCTTTCGATGTTCTTTAGGATATCCGTTGAACCAATTTTATAAAAACAAAAGCCTTTATGTATGTTAAAACAGTATTAAACAGATTAAAGTCTGTAAGTGGTCTAATACGATTGGATCGGAAATAAAAAAAATCAATTATCTATCGTTTCATTAGTCAATGCATAAAGTAGCCTATTCATAAAGCATGTTTAATTGATCTGGTGCTAATCATTCATTCATTTTCCTTCAGCTTAGCCCCTTATTCATTAGGGCTGGTCACATCGCAATGAACCACCAACTATTCCAGCATATGTTTTACGCAGCTGTTGCCCTTCCAGTACTGGGAAACACCCATACACACTCATTCACACTCATACACTCATACACTATGGCCAATTTAGTTAATTCTCCTATAGCGCATGTGTTTGGATTGTGGGGAAAACAAGGGCACCCAGAGGAAACCCACACCAACAGAGAACATGCAAACTAAAACAGAAATGCTAACTGAGCCAACCGGGACTTGAATCAGCGACCTTCTTGCTGTGAGGCAACAGTGTAACCACTGAGCCACCGTGCCGCCCTCTAGTACTAATATTTGCTTTTAATAATAATTATGAAAATTGCACTTCACTGTAAAAATGCTACAATAACAATCCATAACCTGGTTAACAGTACATTTCTTTAATAAACATATATGATGTGTAGTGTTAGTACTTTAAAACACTCGTGTGTAATACTATAAATTAACGAAATACAGTAGTTTATCGTAGAATTCAGAAAATCTGGCAACCACAGCTGCTATTTTTCAATACATGTTAAGGATTGTGTTATTACAGTGTAGCTTTCACCATGTTAAAGATCAGACAAAGTCAAACCCTGCCCACCCAATAAATAGTTAAAAGTGCACAAAAGAAATGCTAGGTGTGAACTCTGATGTGTCTCCATTGTCTACTTGTGGGATCAGATCCACAAAACCGCATCTTAATACGAGGTGCGCTGCTGAAACAGGTGTAGTGCTCCTGTTTCATTTCACAAAGATGCCACTTTTCCCCTTTTACGGTTGATGTGCTTTGTGTCAGACAGAAAGCAGAGCTCAGAGCAGGGATTTGGCCATCACGCTGAGATGTTTGCTGTGTTGGGAGGTTGTTTCTTGTCCCTAGACTGCTTCTAAATCACATTTGTTCTGGCTCTGCATTGAATCGTGGGTATGCAGGCGAAGGAGGCGGCAGCTGCCACATGAAGAAAGAGCGTGGTGGTGTTACTAAAGGCCAGTCCAGACGGAGAATGAAGCATAAACATTGAAAAACATACACACACACACAAAAGTGCCCACATACTGTTGCTGTATAACGATGATGTGTGTGTAATTTCTTTCAATGGGAAGTTTACACTACAGTGGTGCTTTCAAAACATTGCTGAATTTGGTCTAGCCTGAGATAGCAACAGCATATGCAGTAGTGTGGTTATTTGTCTGTTTAACCAATGGCAGAGAGTGGGAGTATTTGTGTCGAACCTGCTGGAAAACAGCAATTATTAGGCCATCTCCTTGAGACATGTGCATTTAGAGGTGATCTTAAATATACTGTATGCATTTAGATTTGAGATACAATCAGGTTTCAGTGGCTACTGTATGTTTACATGCACCAGTTCTCATCAGTCTAAATGAATTTAATCTGATTGCAGATCTGTTTAAATGAACTCTAAATACTGTAATCAAATATACATTTCGACTAAAGCATTCGTGTTTAAGAATGTTTAGTTTATTATAATGAAATTAAATAAGTTTATTATTTTAAGATTTTCAAGCAGGCAATAGTGTCTAAAAATATTAATTTAATTATGAAAGTTCATTCTGAACGCGAGTGTTCTTTATACACATTTAATCAGTTCCTCTAGATTTTTGTGAAAAAATATCTGATTTGTTTGTGTTGATTATGGGTACACACCCCTATATACATTTCTGGAGAGCATGAAATGTCTTAGGCGCCATGCTTTTTTGCAGTTTTTGTTTTCGCAAATCCACCAGATGCCGCTGTGTGTGCTTTTTCAGATCTTAAATTTCACTTGCGAGTGCCATTTGTGCCTGCAGTTCTGACGTAAATCCCCCAGAGGCCGCTGTGTGTGCTTTTTCAGATCTCAAATTTCTCTTGCGAGTGCCATTCGTGCCTGCTGTTTTGACGTAAATCCACCAGAGGCCGCTGTGTGTGCTTTTTCAGATCTTAAATTTCTCTTGCGAGTGCCATTTTAGCCTGCTGTTCTGACGTAAATCCACCAGAGGCCGCTGTGTGTGCTTTTTCAGATCTCAAATTTCTCTCGCGACTGACATTTGTGCCTGCTGGTCTTGCATAAATCTACCCGAGGCCGCTGTGTGTGCTTTTTCAGATCTCTAATTTCTCTTGCGAGTGCTATTTGCACCTGCTGTTCTCATGTAAATCCACTAGAAGCCCCTGCATGTGCTTTTTCAGATCTCAAATTTCTCTTGCAAATGCTATTCGTGCCTGCTTTTCTTACGTAAATCCACCAGAGGCCGCTGTCGACTGACTGACTGATTGACTGACCAAAGAGATGCGTTTTCGTTTCCTAAAAACGCCTTTTCAGTGAGGATGGATGGCCAAAACGTAGAGAAAAATATGCGTTGTCAAACAAATACGTATTAGTGTGAACTCGGCTTGAAATAGTGTGTGTGTCAAGACAAAGGGGTTTTCTGCCATAATAAAGCTGTCAAAATAAACAGCATCCA
Organism: Danio tinwini; assembly: GCA_903798205.1. Lineage (NCBI taxonomy): Eukaryota > Metazoa > Chordata > Actinopteri > Cypriniformes > Danionidae > Danio > Danio tinwini. The sequence continues at coordinate 4,494,820 of CAIGQZ010035013.1, read as the reverse complement.
AAACATCTGCTTTACAATGTCATCCACCATGTTAGTTGAATTGTTCACATGACTAAAACGCATTATCATTTTTAAAACCATAGGTTTTGGCAGTCCACACTGCAACACTAAAATGCCATTTTCAATGTATAAACTTTGGACAGCGTTTTAAAAAAGATGTTTTGGTTACCTAAAAACGCCATCTCAGGTCATGTCCACACTTTCGTTTTTAAAGAGAATCTCCGTTTACATGAAAAAGCCAAAATGCACTGTAATGCATGTTAAGAGCACGCCAAACCAACAGGGGGCGATTATGACACTTTTATGCTGGCTTCACACCAAACAGGGACCTAATATTTGCATGAGTAAATCCAGGTTGTTGCTGGATCAGATACAGATGCGTATTGTATTTTATTAACGTACTTCTACTCCAAGCCTAAACTGAGCCATCTCAGTAATGTAACATTATAAGTTGTTGTTATTTAGTGTCACAAAAATGATGCTATATTGATGTGCGTATCCGCAGCTGTATCTTATCTAGACTTTACCGTATATCCGCTTAAGTAACATATACGTGACGTATGAAATACTGTTTCCAGGTCCAAGCCGCTACTCATTTGAATAGAGAAAGTATTCGTTTTTGACCACTTATGACCACTTTTTTAGTCATCTCAAACACCAATATTTGAACAATTTATAAAAAATTCATCACTTACTTACCATCAGATAATAAACATATATATTGCTATCATGATTTTCTAAAGTATTATATCGCTTTGTATATTATTACCACTGGTTGAGTCTCCCCATACAGCCCCTGGATCCGGAAGCCACTTTGCATGGCCTCAGACTTAACAAGCGAATTGCATTCAAGTCAATGCAAATGTGAGAACAGAGGTGGATTACCGTCCTGTGTGCGAATGACAAAATATGCAATGCATTTGCCGTTTGCGTCTTCCACGTTTGGTGTGAACTCAGTCAATCAGAAAGGAGAAAACAGCATGGGTTGATGTCATAAGACAAACACTTCAGTTATAGTGTCCACACTACCTGAAGTTTCGTAAAAAATCTTCACTCTGGCTGGAGTTTTCAAAACGTTTAGGTTTCAGTCACCTGACACTGCGTTTTTGTGTGGACAAACAGCGAAACTGCAAAGAAAACAGTGCGATTTTTAAAATACCTGTGTTCATGAGGACAGGGCTTTAGTGTGGATGTACAGTAAGAAGAGAAAAACATGCATTTTTAGATAAAATTATGTTAGCCTGGACATGACGTGGTGTATGTGTTTGTCAGGGTGAGGGGTTTTCCACCGCTAAAGCGCTTCACCTTGGCCCGTGTGCTGGAAGGACAGGCTGATTGAAACGCTCTTTCTCTGGGTGACATCTGCTGTCCTCCTGCTGTTCTGTCACTGGCTTGATTCATGTCCTCCTGCTTTCCTCGCTCTCTGAAAGCCTGGCCACTTCAGCTCAGCGGGAGCTTATCTATGAGGGAGGAGAGAGGGATGAAGAAAGAGACGAGAGAAGAGTGTTAGAACGTGAGTAGATCAAGAGGCGGAGGGCGGACAGGATTAAAAAGGAGAAGGAGTAAAAAAAATAACAAGTATAGGATATAGGTTGTTGACATTACTGCTCCGGCTGGTCACAGCTGGGTGAGTTGGCGTTTCTGTGTGAAGTTTGCATGTTCTTCCCGTTTTGGTGTGGGTTTCCTCCTGGTGCTCCATTTTCCCCACAGTCCAAACACATGCACTATAGGGGAATTGGGTGAACTAAATTGGCCGTAGTGTATTTGTGTGTGTGCGTGTGTGTGTGTGTGTGTGTGTGTGTGTGTATGGGTGTTTTCCAGTACTGGGTTGCAGCTGGAAGGGCATCCACTGCATAAAACATATGTTGGAATAGTTGGCGGTTCATTTTGCTGTGGGGGCCCCTGATAAATAAGGGACTAGGCTGAAGGAAAATGAATGAATGAACATTGCATTGCATTTTCGATAATGAATATAATGAAAAATGAATATAATTAGTATCTATCAGTATTTAGTATCTATCAGTATTTAGTATCTATTAGTATTTAGTATCTATTAGTAATTAGCATTTCCTTGTTTTCAATGGATTTTTTTTTTTACAAACTGCTGTTATTATTATATTTTTTATTAATTTTGTGACATCTCAAAACTGTCCTATGGTAAGACTGTCTCAGGTGTAGTTCAATAAATTACAGCTCTTAATAATTACAAAGAAAATCATAAAATCTTCAATAAATACTTTAGGAGTAATTTTACAGGTGGCCATTTTAGTAAACGACATTTACAATTGACTATTTTTGTAAATGGCAATAGTTCTTTTATCCATATATCTCTAAGTTTTTGTCTTGTTTCCAGTCCAAATATCTAAAAACGTTTAAATCATGAAGCATTTTCTAGACAAGCAAAAAATATTGTCTTGTTTTCAGAAATAAATCAAAAACAAGCAATAATCTGCCAATGAGGAAGCAAAACTAATCACTTTTCACTTTGAAATAAGATTATTTAGCTTATTCCATTGGCAGATTATTTTGCTTGTTTTAAGGAAAAACTCAGTTCATTTTGACTCAATTTTTGAACAATATTTTTACTTGTCTAGAAAATGCCTCTTGATTTAAGAATTTCTAGATATTTGGACTAGAAACAAGACAAAAAAATCTAAGAAAAGCATGTTTTGCTTTGCAAATACCACTATATGGAGGCTAAATGACCAACAATGAAGATAAATCCCGCTCATGATATTTGTATATCATTAAAGGTTGTATTCCTTAATTTTTGCTGTCACACAATAGGATATTTTTACAATGCAGCTCAGTAAAAAGTTGTTTAAAAATGTGAAAGATGAACTGAAGTTACAACCTCTTTTTATATTTAATCACACATCAGACTTCAACCAACATAGACATAGAAAAATATTTTCATTGTTTTGCTACCTATTTGTCAACTACCCATAGACAAGATGTAGTTGTATTAATACGTCTTAGACTTTGACTTAATTTTGAACATGTAAAAAAATAAAATAAATAAATACAATTGTTAAGCAAAGCTAATAATACAACTCAATACTAAACAAATTTAACTCATACATGCCCTAAAAAAAGATGAAGATGCTTATGCTTATTTAATCCTGCACCTTCTCCACTCTACATCAATACTACATAACAGTCCATATCAATAATAATCAATAATAATAGTATCAATAATTACACTCCATGACAGTAATCCACAAAATTATCATCACATTAACTCTGTATTTTTGTCATGTCATTCTTTTCTAATACATTTTTTAATCATTCATTCAATTTCCTTCAGCTTAGTCCCTTATTTATGAGGGGTCACCTCAGCGGAATGAACCGCCAACTATTTTAGCATATGTTTTACGCAGCGGATGCCCTTCCAGCCGCAACCCAGTACTGGGAAACACCCATACACACTTATTTACACACACACTCATACATAGGCTAATTTAGTTCATCAATCCCCTATAGCTCATGTGTTTGGACTGTGGGGGAAACCGAAGCACCCGGCGGAAACCCACGCCAACACGGGGAGAACATGCAAACTCCACACAGAAACGTCAACTGACTTGAACCAGCAACCTTCTTGCTGTGAAGCACTGAGCCACCGTGCCACCCCTAATACTCTCTTTTTAATAACTAAATAAATCTTAGAAGAAAAGCAGTGATAAAAATCAATTAGGAATTAACAAGGGAATTCCCTCGTCACATAAAAGCACAAAAACGTTAGCAAATCTCAAAACTCCCCCAGTGACAGAAGAACGATGAGGCTTATAAGGAGAATTCAGCAGAGACTTCCTGAGCTTTCAACACGAAGGAAAAAAGGTTTCCGAATATGGAAGTTTCTGTGAGCCATCACAGTGCAGAAAATCCTGTTGCTCATTTCCTTTTTTGTTCCAGCTCAGATGTCCTTAAGCAGGTCTTTATGAGATGCATGATTACAGAACAATTTGTTAATCTCGACGCTGGATTAAGATTTGAAGACTTTACTTGGTCATATGATAAAAAGCTGGTTAGGAGATCTGTTGGCGAAGAGGCCATTCATGTGCTGTTGTTCTCCTTAATGTATGTAAATGAAATGTTTATGTGATGGGTGGCACGGTGACTCAGTGGGTAGCACTGTGGCCTCACAGCAAGAAGGTTGCTGATTCGAGTCCCGGCTGGGCCAGTTGACATTTCTTTGTGGAGTTTGCATGTTCTCCTCATGTTGGTTTGGGTTTCCTCTGGTGCTCTGGTTTCCCCCACAGTCCAAACACATGCGCTATAGGGGAATTGATTAACTAAATTGGCCGTAGTGTATGAGTGTGTGTGTGTGTGTGTGTGTGTGTGTGTGTGTGTGTGTGTATATGGGTGTTTCTTAGTACTGGGTTGTGGCTGGAAGGGTATTAACTGTGTAAAACATATGCTGGAATAGTTGGCGGTTTATTCTGCTGTGGCAACCCCTGATGAATAAGGGACTAAGCTGAAGAATGAATGAATGAATGTTTATGTGATTTATGTACAGTACAGTTTGTAAAGTAATATTTTACTAATGTTTTTTAGTGGATATACTATATAAGAGAACAACTTTGTTTACCAAACAAGTGGATCTATATGGATTTGCAATGTAAATCTTAGTTTTTAGTTGTTAAAAGTATTTTTTTTTTTTTTTGGCATTACATTTTTTGTTACTATGCTCTCAAAATAATTCTGCATAAATCAGCTGATTTTTATTTATTTTTTATACTGCAAAATGCTTATAACCATGGTTATAAGTATTATAACCAGGGTCAAAGAAACATTTGTTTTAATTCTGCGCAGAAAAACAAGTTTATTTTTTCGTGCTTGCAAGTCTTTATCGTTCAAGAACTAAAAAATGCATGACTCTTCTTGCATAAAATGGCATACATGTTTTCTAAAATATTTTAATGAAAGATAATAAAAGAACCTCCCTAATCAATGCTAATGTTGGGTATGGTGGTGGAGTGGTTGGGGCTGTTGTTAGCCATGTCATATCAAAAATATGAACCATGCTATATCAACATGAAACATTATCATTCAGGAAAAGGGGATCTTGTACAAAAAGGAAAAAGTTCCCAGTGACTGAACTGCTGTAGTTTATTTAACTGTTATGTATATATAAAAAAGTGGAACATATATCTGTGTTTGTTTAGATGAAGCTCATCAAAAACAGGGTAAGATGTTTTCATGTAGAGGCCCAAATAAGGAATCCAAGACCCTACAGGAGAGAGAGAGAGAGAGAGAGAGAGAAAGAGAGAGAGAGAGAGATCTTTATAAATATCTAACACATTCTGAATATTGAAACATTACATATTTTAAAACACGTCTGAATTCACTGGTAATTTTTTCCCCAACATTTACCAATTAAACACCAATTTCCCTGAGTCACATACAGTCACCAAAGCCCCATCAGTAACCCATTTCCATTCAAAATAAAGAATATTATTAACATGTTAATAATATGTGTATTGGATCACCACTCGCAACTCCACTAAAGATTTAAACATGTAATTATGTTTATATTTTCACCAGCATTTTTACATTGATGAGATTTTAAAATCATAAGTTTAGCTTGCCCAAGTAAATGTACATAGTTGCCCAGACTTCTTATATCTGCAACCAAGAATAAACAAACTTTTAGATAAAATAAAACCCTATTCTTACAATCATATTCTCTAATATTTCTATTTCTAACATTGTCAAAAATATTACAGAGAGAGAGAGAGAGAGAGAAAGATATGGGGAATTACCAATGCTTATGAAGAGAGAGCTGAGATTGGTAAGATTGGTTAAAGATTTGATTTCACGTCAACCTGTTTTTGAAGCTCCCCTAGAGAACATCAGAAGAGCCTAAGCTTTAATTGATGTGGTCCTGTTGGAGAGCTAATGCAGCATGTCTGCACACGCTGGCCTTGTTTAGTTTGCTGCCAGAGCCGCAAATGGCCCTTTATTTGTGATTGATGGAGCTCCTGGCCAACTATGGTTCAGCCCACACCGCTCTGAGCTCAAGGGACTGGTTGGATGGGGATTTGGGTTTGACAGGGTTCAGCTCCACTCGGGCCCCACGCTAAGATGGTAAAGTGAGTTTTTCCAGGTTGTAGTTTTGAAAATGTTTTCCGATGTGGTAAAAAAATGGCCTAAATATATTGTGTGTCTGTGTTGTTCAATAAAATATGTTTCTAAATATTTTAAGGTAAAGAAAATATGTTTCCTATTGTACCATGGAATGTGTAATGAGATCAACATTTTTAATATTTTAAATATATGTAATGAGTAATTAGTTATTATTGTTATGAATATTATTACTGTTGTTATTATTAATAATAATAATGTCAGTATAATATATATATATAATTTTAAGTATGTTGATTAGATGATGTGCAGTTAAAGATATTTTAAATATTGCATTTGAATGCATTTTCTTGGATTTAAGTATTTGAAGGGTGCAAATTATTTTAAAATAATTAAAAAATGCATGTATTTTATATATATATATAATTTTTATATTTTGTTGTGCATTTTTTTATAAATATATATTTATCATTTTGATTGATTTATATATTTTTAAATAAAAGTAATAAAAAATGTAAAACATTTTTGTAGTTGAAAATATATTTTAAAACTTATTTATATAATTTTATTGTATTTGTCTTAAATATAATATATATGTTTATCATTTATTTTTATTTTTTTTTATTAAATAAACATAATTACAATTTTAAGTATTTTAAAATATATTTTCAAAAACTTATTTATGTCATTTTTATTGTCTATATATATATATATATATATATACTTTAAATTATTTATTTCATTTTTTATCAATAAAAAATATTTTTTTTTAAATTATTTTAAAAAACTTTTATTATATTTTTATTTAGATTTTTTTTATACAGTTGAGTAAAAATTATTCACCCCTCTTTGATTTATTTTTTTCCGTTTTTACATATTTCCCAAATGATGTTTAACAGAGCAAGGAAATTTTCACAGTATGTGTGATAATATTGTTTCTTCTGGAGAAAGTCTTATTTGTTTTATTTCGGCTAGAATAAAAGCAGTTTTAAATTTTTTAAACCATTTTAAGGTCAATATCATTAGCCCCTTTAAGCAATTTTTTTCTATAGTCTACAGAACAAATCATCATTATACAATAACTTGAAGTCTTGAAGAATATCTAGTCAAATATTATTTACTGTCATCTTGGCAAACATAAAGTAAATCAGTTATTAGAAATAAAAATAATTCAGAGGGGGTAATAATTCTGAATTCAACTGTATATGTAATATTTGCATTTTAAACTTATTTATAGAATGTTTTGTTGTATTTTTTTTTTTTACTTTTTTACCGTATGGGTTCAAGTCAGCTCTGTTATTGTGAATTTAGACTGTGAGATCTTGTTTTCACTACTAAACTTTCATCTCATTCTCATTAGTTTTCTCCAGTCCCTCTTGGTTTTCTGCGTGTCAGTGTTGGTCTTGAGTTTGATGGCTGGAAAGAGACAGTGATGAATGGGGCAAAGGCTCTCTGATTGAGTTGAAGCAGTTCACACGCCGCTCGCTCGCTCGTCCGCCCCTTTCATTTGCTGTTCTCTTAGTGCCGTCTTTCAGCAGATCGGTGTGTGAACTGGGGCTTTGTTTGTGTGCGAATGTGATATTTTTCTCACACTCTAATTTGCCATTAAACAGCACGTCTCAAAAGCTGCAAACTGACCTGCTTTTAAATCAACCCCTCAGTGGGATATTTGTGGTCTTGTAATGTTTCAGCCTCAATGCCAGCTTAGGTCTGTCAGTCCCTCTTTTTTTGCTGGTCATAGCATGCATAGTGAGCTAATTATCTTTCACAAGGTCTCCAAGTTGGCAGCAGCAGTGAGGGTTTGTGAATAGAGAGGTCATTTTGCCCTCCAAACTTTGGCATCATCTTTTGGCATCGGTGCTTTGGTCAAACTGCAGACACCCCACGTATTCGTGCACACACTTTGACACAAAGGGCCACAACAGAATGCAACGCAATTGCAATGGAAAGAAAACAACACACCACCTGCTTGTCTCAGTGTGTGCCCTCTGGAGTGTGCAATTCCAGGAACTTACTTCCTTTTCGAAGAGAACGGATGCCCTGTTGGGAAAGGAAGGAGATAAAGTAAGAATTGTTTATGATAACGACACACAAAGCATAAGGAAACTTATTTAAATTGCATCATTGTTTAAGGAGAAAGTATTTTGGTAGCACTTTACGATAAGATTGTATAAGTTAATGCATTTACTAACATGAACAAACCATACATTTGTTACAGTATTTGTTCATTTTAGTTAACATAAGTTAGTGAAAAGAGAAAAGTTGTTCATTGTTCATTCATGTTAACTCATACGTAATTCATACCTTTTTGATTTAGTGGCTAATTCGTATGAATTCGTACAATCTAATTTGTACAAATTAGTACGATTTGCTCATCGCTCAATGACGGTTGGGGTTAGGTGCCACGCCTCCTTTTTAAAATCGTACATTTTCGGACGACTGAACTCTAAACTGACAAAACGTAAAATACTTACGTTTCCTCATGAGATCAGGCTGGTTAACTCACGGTGCATTAACTAATGTTAACAAGCATGAGTTTGGATTTTAATAGTTGGTTAGTAAAGGTTGCACTAGTATTGTTCATAGTTAGTTCATGCTAGTAAATGCATTAACTAATGAATCCTTATTGTAAAGCATGACCCAAGTTTTTGACAAATTTGTGACGGATGATGTTTAAACAAAATTGAATTGCAGGCGATACGAGCTGTTTTTTTTTAAAGTTCTTGCATTTCATTCTTACCTCAGGCATTTCTTTCCCAACATTAGCAATGATTGGGGAGGTTCTTTTGTCTCCCAGGGATGAATATACTAAATATGCATGGCCCATTATACCTAGCAAACAAAAAATGGTTTACACGTTTAAAAGATTGTATTCCTGCTTCAGAAAGAGTGAATATATATTTAATGACACATTTGTGACAAGCAGAATGTGTAATAATGTTTAAACAAAATTGTTTTGCATGCGATATGAGCTGTCTTTTTAAAGTTCTTGCATTTTTTTCTTCAGGCATTTCTTTCCCAACATTAGCATTGCTTGGGGAGGTTCTGTTATTTCCCAAGGGTGAATCTACTAAATTTGCTTGGCCCCTTATACCTCACAAACAAAATAAAAAGGGTTTACACGTTTAAAAGGTTGTATTCCTGCTTCAGAAAGTGTGAACATAAGGATTCTAACACGACTAGTGTATAGTGAATATTCTAGCTATTCCAGATCTTATTCAGAAATATTTAGTATGTGTTTTCTGGTTTCGTTTCTGTGACTTTTATTTCCCTAAAACATACTAACCACACATAATCTTCATTATTTTTTATGACAAATTTGTGACAAACAGAACGGATGATAATGTTTAAACAAAACTGTACTGCAGGCGATACAATTCTTTCCCAACGTTAGCATTAATTAGGGAGGTTATTTTGTCGCCCAGGGATGAATATACTAAATATGCATGGCCCATTATACCTCACAAACAAAAAAAAATTGTCTTCACATTTAAAAGATTGTATTCCTGCTTCAGAAAGAGTGAACATATATTTTTATGACAAATTTGTGACAAGCAGAACGTGTGATAACGTTTAAACAAAATAGTTTTGCAGGCAATACAAGCTCTCTTTTTATAGTTCTTGCATTTTTTTCTTTCTTCAGGCATTTCTTTCCCAACATTAGCATTGATTGGGGAGGTTCTTTTGTTTTCTAAGGATGAATCTACTAGATGTGCATGGCCATTAAACCGGCCAAACAAACAAAAAACTGGTTTGCGGGTTTAAAAGGTTGTATTCCTGCTTCAGAAAGAGTGAACATAAGGATTTTAACACGACTGTGTGGTAAATATTCTAGCTATTTGATATCTTATTCAGAATTATTTAGTGTGTGTTTTCTGGTTTCGTTTCTATGACTTTTATTTCCCTAAAACATACTAACCACACATAATCTTCAGAATTTTTTTATGACAAATTTGTGACAAACAGAACAAATAATAACGTTCAAACAAACTAACACAATACTCAACGGCAAAGGTGTTGAAGCGAATATCAGACAATTGACAAAGCAAAGATCTCTCTTTTGTCCTTTTCCTTCGTCTTATGTAATCAAAAATCAGCATGTCCCAATTCCTCGTGTCGCTGTTGACCACTGTTCCCTTGAGATATGGTGCTGACTTGGCCTGCTGTCTGCCATCATTGTACACGTCTGGATGAGGAGGAAAAGGGGGGTATGGGCAAGGAAAGCCAGTTAATTGAATTACTCCCAGTGCAGTTATAAGCACAGTTTACTCTGGAAGAATGACTGAGCTGGGATACGAAACATTAGGGGAAAACTTGAAGTGACCCAGGACACAGACCAGGGGGACCTCATGCACTCATCCATGAGCCCGTAGCTCATTTTCTTTCAATTTTTCTCTTCCATTACAACTCTCTTTCTTTCTCTCATGGACGCCACCCACTGGTTTACCTCTAGTTGACCTCCCTAAGCATTCAGTTCACTACTAACAAGGGAGCATGTATTAGTCTGTGGTATGTAAATGGACGATTGTCCTGTGTCATTCTGAGCAGTCATTATTATTCGGGTCTGATTTAAACTCAGTATCTTCATCATCAGCTCATTCTGGCCGTGGCAAATTGGATTTGTGGCTTGTTTTATTCAATAATGCACTTAGATATACATCTATAATAACTGTCTGTTCTGTCCTCCTTTTTTGCTGTAGGGCTGGTGACACGGGTCAGACATTCTAGCCTGCGGGATCTTGTTATATATCTCAGAATAATTAGTATTGTAATTAGCATAGCAAAAGGTATTACCTTAAAGTTGACCCCTCACAGAGCAGAATTAGATTTAGTCCTCATTAGGCTTACTTTCTAGCACTGCAGAATCAGCCCAAGGGTGCGAGACATAGGGGTTGACTGGGTGGGGGTATTTTTAATGAAAGATGGTGCACATCTGCCCCCTGACCCAAACCAACCACCTCCCTCCCTCCCTCCAACTCAATCCATGTCTTTTCTATAGCTGGACTTTTCATCTTCTTAACCGTGGACTCATCTCCAGGGGGCTGGGGCCACTCTGGCTTCGTAATAATACCCCCTATCAGATGTCAAGGTGGGACAAATGGTGGCTATTCTCTTAGTAATGGCCAGTGAAATAGGCTCCTGACGGAGACCGAATGAAGACCTGTGTCCCCTCAACACCATATAGTGCAATTTCTTTTTCCATTGTTCTATTCATGAACTAAAGGGGATTTTCTTTTGTTCTCACTTGAGGAATGATGTTGATAAAATGATGTGATATTTTGATACTATGATATCGGATTCACACTGTAAGAAATAAATATTCTTTACACTAAAAAAATTATGCATTGAATTTACTCACATTTTTTAAGGTAAGTGGTTGCAAAATTTATATGGGCTGAATTGAAACAAACAAATTAAGTTTTTACATTACTAAATTTAATTTGTTTGTTTAAATTCAGCCCAAATAAATTGTTTGCAACCACTTACTTAAAAAAAAGAGTAAATCCAATGAATCATCAACATCAAGTTCTGTACACTACCTGACAAAAGTCTTGTGTTCGATCCCAGTTATGAGCAACAAATATTAACTTGACTTCTAGTTGATCATTTGGAAAAGTGTCAGAAGGTGGATTTCTCTGATGGATCATCTGTTGAACTGCATCCCAATCATCACAAATACTACGGAAGACCTACTGGAACTAGCATGGAGCCAAGATTCTCACAGAAATCAGTCAAGTTTGGTGAAGGAGAAATCATGGTTTGGGGTTGCATTCAGTATGAAGGTGTGCGAGAGATCTGCAGAGTGGATGATCAACATCAACAGCCTGAGGTATCAAGACATTTGTGCTGCCCATTACATTACAAACCACAGGAGAGGGACAATTCTCCAGCAGAATATCACTCCTTCTCATACTTCAACCTTCACATCAAAGCTCCTGAAAGTGAAAAGGGTCCTCCTGGATTGGCCTGCCCAGTCACCAGACATGAACATTATTGAGCATGTCTAAGGAAAGATGGAGGAGACATTGAAGATGAATCTAAAGTATCTTGATGATCTTGATGAAGCAAGAAGGCTTTCTTTGCCATTTCAGATGACTTTATTAATAAGTGATTTGAGTCATTCAGAGATGTATGGATGCAGTGCTCCAAGCTCATGATGGAGTCTGACACAATATTCATTCTGTTTCCACTGCAGCATGACTTTATATTCTATACTGGACATTATTTATGTTTGTCTAAGCAAAGTCAGACCTTACTGTCCTAATGAAATCATTCAAAATCAAGACATGATCATATTTTATTTTGGTCAAATAAGCATAATCTAGAGGCCTTTGCCTTTCATATAAGCCACTACTGATACAAAATGATCAATTAGAAGTCAAGTTATTATTTGCTGTTCCTAAAACTTGGATAGACCACAAGACTTTTGTCAGGTAGTGTGTTTGATGATGGTTATTTTCTGTTTATTTGCAGTTATGAATTGCATTTTGGGGCATTTATCTCTGCTCTGTTGATTTTCAATGACAATGATTTCCACTGTGCAGTTTAAAATTGACATTTTAGTAGTTTGAAACAGCACACAGTATTGCAAAAGAAATAATACATAGAGGATTAAGTGGGGAAATAACAGAAAAAGCACTGTCAGGGTTATTACCAGAGTGTTGAACCACAATTTACAACACCAGCACAGACAATATATCACTCTAAACTCATAAAAATGTCAATAAAAGTCACTTTTCTAAACTTTTCCACATCACAAATATAGTGCAATTGAAAAGTAGAAATAAATAACAAAATACAGAAAACTGCTAGTTTACAGATATTTTTTAGATTGTATATTACTGATATGAAATATATCTTTAGCTGAAAACTAAACAATGACCCAACACAACATTGCGTTCATCTTAGCGTTCACCTAGCTATAGCTTTTACATATTTCATGAACCATTCAACACCATTTAAACTCTTGTTCAGTTCATGACTTATTTTTCCAAAATTGCAGCAAGTTTGCAGCAGCTTCCTTCAACATGTCAGTGTTACGTCGAAACTAAATCTCGGAGGTAAAATTAAGCCAATTTAGCACAGCTCCTCATCATATCCTGTCAGTGGATGGTGATACACAGATATCCATCCTGATGACAGAACTTCCTCGAGCTCCTTCAGCTGTGTTTATACTCAATCATTTGGGATTGGTACATTAGCAGAAGTGTGGCACTCTGATGTAGCCTAACCGAGCTCTATGCTGCGGCTTGCTTAGTGTACGCGTTTCACTTAATCAGTAAATGCATATTAGCCATCTTGCCCCCTGGGCAGAACTCTAATTAATTGCTCTTGCTCCTTCCTCAAAACGAGAACAGGATGTTGGAGTCTAAATGAGGGCATTTTGTGGGCTAATATGCTTTCTGTGTTTCTTCGAATTCCAAACTATAAAGCTTTCTGTTTTCCAGCAAAATTGCTTTAATGGACAGTGGCAGATGATGGAGTGAAAGGAAACTAAATAGTTTGCTGACGTGCATCATTGTAGAGGGGAATTAATAATGTAGTGGTAGCACAGTGTCCTCTTTGTCTTGTTGCCTTCTCCTCGCTTTCCCTGATGGAAAATTAACAAGTTTGGATTTAGTCAGGAGGAAGGATTAAACACTGCATTGAATGCTTTTCTTAGCTTTCATCTTGATTCTAATCCAAACATCAAGCATTTTCTAGATCATTAAAATATTGGGTTGTTCTCAGAAAAAAATGCTTAATTTTAATTTTTCTTTAAAGGTCCTGGGAAGTGCATTGAAATGTGCATTTTTATTTGATGTTTGACGTAATCTCAACTGGCGGGACATAGAGTAGCTCCTCCCCTTTTAAAAAAACAGCCAATAGCATTTTGGTTTGACACTGCTCTGCTAGTGAAAGGAGTTGAGCTCAGGCGCATCAAATGTAAAGCGTCTTGAAGGGGGCGGGGCATGTCAGATATTAGAGAGCATTTGATTGGTCACGATTTGATGAAAGGTAAGAGGTGATTAAACCATTGATCCATTTAGGCAGAAGTGACAAACTGCAAGCTTTACATTACTTTATATTAGTTTTATGTCTTCTAAATGTTGGTGCGCACTAGATTATAGATATCATATAAACACACAATACCGGTACTAACATTTAAAACACTTTGTTTTAATTCCATGGGACCTTTAAGCTACTAAGGTCTTCTGTATCACAGGGAATATGAGCAGTCTTTTTTAAAGTTCTCGCATTTCATTCTTCAGGCTGGTGGTCACAGCATTCCCACCCCCCTCCAACCTCTTACCCAACATTAGCATTGATTGGGCAGGTTCTTTGGTCTCCCAAGGATGAGTCTCCTTGCATACTCCCCTCGTAACAAAAAATGGTACAAATCATTGTATTCTTGCTTCAGAAAGAGTGAAAATAGGGATTTTCACATGATTTTATAGTAAATATTTTAGCCAAGAAGACTTTTTATTTTCCAAAAGTCTTCTTCAGAAATATTTTGTGTGTTTTTTGCTTTGTTTCTGTGACTTTTATTTCCCTAAAGCATACTAACCACACATAATCTTCATTATTTTTCTTAATGCAAGCATATACATCCATCTTTGTTGCATAACAATGTGGCCCAGTTTGTGTCGAATTAAATAAAATTGCATAATAGCCAGGGGTTTGTTAAAAGTAGAAGAAATAAGCACAAATGTCAGAGCATATCCAAAGGCCCCAAAATCCTCTTAGACCCCAGAGGGTTAAACAAGCGTTATAATCTGTCAGTAAGTAAAATCATCTTATTTCAAGCCAAAAACAAGATTATTTTGCTTACCCCATCGGCAGATTTGTTTCTCGTCTGATTTGCACATTTCAAAACTTTTACTGAAAATTGCTGTGGTAACGTTCATCTTTTGCTGCTGTTTTATTTCAATCTCTTCCGCTGGGTTATTTTCCTATTAAAGCCTGTAGTGAAACTGCTAGCGGTGCAGTATTGCAGTAATTCACTCAAAATACAGGAATTCATTAATGTGATTGTTGGGAATCCGCGTCTCTCTCTCTCTCTCTCTCTCTCAGTACAGCCTAATTAGCAGTGCTAATGAAAGCGGACACACTAAATCCATCACTGTTAATCATAATTGCCGTTTATGAAAGCGTGTGGCGTGGTCTCCTGCACCGCACCCATCTCAAATTGATTAGCATCTAAAAATACGTCTGAAAGATTAAGCGTGATGCCCGAGACCTCTCCGCGATTGTGGCTACTGGGGCTGGGCTGCTGTAATTTACTTTTGCAGGATTGAAAAGTATTGAACCACTCGACATGTCCACACCCTTCACCACCACCCGTTTATAAATGGTGCTATTCTTATCATTTGGGGTTAGGAAGGAAAGCTACACTGTAAAACAAATGCTGGATTTTTGTTGGGAAAACATGTAGAGATTGAGTTAACTTGTACATTTTTGCAAATGTAAGTGGATTGAATATGAAACGATTAAGTTGTCCGCCAAAAACACTCAAAAAATTGTGTGGTTTAGGCTCATTTTATATAAGTGGTTTGAACAAGCATGATTTTTCAGAGTGTAAATAATCCTCGCTGCTGCTGTATCCCTTTTAGCAGCAACCAAAAATGATGGCCTTTTCAATAGAGCAAGATTCTCATTAAGAACATTATTGTGAAAAGTGCTATACAAATAAACTTAAACCGGTTTCAACCAGTCATTTCAAAAGAGACAGTCCAAAATAAACAAAAGCACCACTAAACCATTACTCAGTTATCATAAAGCTCGAAACTGCCTTGATAGCAATAGCCTGCAGTCATAGCCGTCCCTCTGCATGCTGCTGTGGTCACATGTAAACTAATAACTCCATCAGGGAGAGTTTTCATTCTCTGTACTGTTGTAACGGACTCTGGTCTCAACCCCAACTCCTTTTTTATCTGTGTGTGTGTGTCGGTCTCACCAGCGTTTTGAGTGACAGCAGCGAGGTTATTATCCTTCCAAACGCAGCTTGCGGCTGCAGGAGCCTATTACCGTTGGCTTGGTTAACGCTTGTCACATGGTATGGAGAACGGTTGACAGTTTTGGTGAGCGAGCTGCTGCTTTGTCCCCTAAAGGCTTGTGCTGTTAAAACAGAAAAAATCCAGCTTGCTTTGTGCAAAACGTTAACCTTGCTCAGCATGGGTGTCTAAGTGTGTTGGGATTTTTTTTGCACATGATTTTCCTGTCAGAGTCCCTCAATGGTTTACAGCTTCACTGCAAAACAAGGGCTGTTTCTCAATTCCAAGAATGCAGAGACCGGACTTCTTGTGGGGGTTAGTCTTGCCAAGTTACGTCGGGGAAACTGCGAGAACACAGAACACTTCCTGTGAGAAATTCACAGATGATCATGTAACCTTCACACATTTTTAATGGAAAAACTATTTCAACAATGCATCTTTAACACAAAGATCAGTTTCAATATATAACATGCAAAAAAGCCTTACAAATATACTTTGCACAATACAAATAAAACAGATTTTAATACGAATTTCAGCAAATAAACACCTTTAATGTGTTTATGCTTTTATTATGGCTTCATATTAATGTTTACTTTCACCGTCTCATTTAGGGAAACTTGTGAGATAAATAAGTTATGTCTCTGAACTTTAATAATAAAAATGCTGCGCTTACCACCTCCTTTATTCAGCTGCAATGACTTCTGGAACTTGTAGCGTGAGTACTGGGCTGAAGTCTGCATCAATGCATCTTCGATATCAAGAACGCATCAGAGTTCTGTCATAGGATGTCTTGAGTATTGAACTGAACTTTGGTGGTTGATGATGACTACATGAGAACACCCGGATGCAAGACTGCTTAAGAACGCATATTGGGAAACTGCCAATGCCTTTGTTACTTAGAGGTTTTGTCTTTTTATGGTGGCTTGAGAAAGGTAACATAGTGTTAGGGTGCACTCACACTAGGCTATCTGAATCGTGCCCGGGCATGTTTCCTGGTTTGTTTGACAAGTGTGAGTGCTCCGAGTCAGGGCCCAGGTGTGGTTCAGTTGGCCAGCCCTGGGCTGGTTGGAGGAGGTGTGCCAGAGCGCAGTTTGGTTGGGCTTTGGCATACTACGCTTGTAGTGTGAATGCAAAACGTGCCTGAGCCTGAAACTGATGACGCAACATCACTTTTAAGGGACTGTTTCATTTGGATTTATTAATCATTCTTACTGTTTAATTAACGTGATCTGTCATAGTTTATTATAGACACAAACCCCTCACTACACGTCAGCTGCACCTTCAGCAAACCTCCTAATACGTGCTGAGGACTTTTATGATAACTTATAAGCATCAAAAGTGATGGATCTGTTCAGCAAAATATTTGACTGCGTGT
This sequence comes from Danio tinwini, assembly GCA_903798205.1. Lineage (NCBI taxonomy): Eukaryota > Metazoa > Chordata > Actinopteri > Cypriniformes > Danionidae > Danio > Danio tinwini. The sequence goes on along the minus strand of CAIGQZ010035013.1, from coordinate 4,477,387 downwards.
CACTGCATCCCAAACCACTAAAATAAAACAAAACAATATAACTAAAGCAATGTACACTGTGCTGAGCGAGAGCACTTCTCTTCTGTTAAACTGAGCAGTCGCATCATCAATGACGTATGCGTGCTCCGGTTGGAAAGGTAAATGCAATGTGAGTGCAGGCCATTGGGGAAGAGGGGAGGGGGGACAAATGCGCTTCGGCATGGTTTAAGGCAACTGTACCTAGTGTGAGTACACTCTTGTACTATATAAGCGTCTTCTTCTTCTGAGACTAATTTCTTAACACATCTACTCCTAAACCGTTCAAGCTACAAAAGCCAGACTAACTCCAAACTTCCAAACTGATCTGAATTGGGTTGCTATGTCTTTTCCAACTGATCCGACTTAAGGTTTTCTGAAAACTGAGCTGGAAAATTTGTAAAAGTCCCATTAACCTAACATTGGACCAGATAACATTGGACTCATAACTATGCACCAGACCATCATACAGACTTCAGGCAGGGCTCATTTAACCCAGACTACCAATCTGCCAATCACAGATGACCTTTCCGCTTAGTAGCCACACACAAACTGGGCACAAAATGTTTAGGCAATAAGAGGGTAACAACAAGATATTCAACATGCAAAGAACCATGTAAGTATATTGAATTTACGGTGTACTTTACTGTATAGTTTGTTACAGTTTGTTATTACACAAGCATTACAGTTTGTACCCTTATACCTGCACATACGTTCTTTATACTTATACTATACTTACAGAGAAGTGCACTGTTATTTCTCTGTATTTACGCTGTATTTTGCATGTTGTGATGAGACTCAATATGTTTTACTTGTCAACAAAGTGCTTCTTGATTTAAGAATTTTTGGATCATAGGTCTCAAACTGGATTCCTGGAGGGCCGCATTTCTGCACAGTTTTGCTCCAGCTCTAAATAAACACAGTTGATGTAACTAATCAAGGTGTTCAAGACTCGTTTAAATAGAGATGGAGCAAAACTGTGCAGAGCTGTGGCCCTCCAGGAATTAAGTTTGAGACCTATGTTTAGATATTTTGACTAGAAACAAGACAAAACTTCTTAGTATGAAAGTAATTTTTTGCAGTGTTTACTTGTGTACTCTTTCTTTAGGACAATGATGACTTGAACATCCCCTCATCTAAAAGGAAGAGAGGAGAAAAGAGCGATTGTTTGCAAAAGGGCACATCAAACCTAATCTTTCCCGGTAGTGATGGATAAAGTGATCTGCTCTATTGTAGATCATGCCAGAGATTGGCGTCACCATGGTCATATTTCATTTCCTATGCTTATGGGGTGTAGGTAACAGCGCTGTGAGTCTATGATAAATTGTTAGCTTGTTCTTGATTGTCTTAACCCCAGGCGTGCAAATAAGAGCTACTTTTCCCATCTGACTGTTCTGGATTGCGTGGCCATTACTATCCCTGCAGACACACTTGTCTGCTAACATTGCGAGGCAGTGAAGCGAAGGGCTCCGAGAATTAGATTCATCCTTTTTGGTTTAATTTCCCTCTTGGATTGGCAGGCTATTTTCACTACTATTAGTGTGTGTGTGTGTGTGTGTGTGTGTGTGTGTGTGTGTGTGTGTGTGTGTGTGTGTGCGCGTGCGTGTTTGCGTCTGTGTTGTATTCCAAATGTCCCCAAAGGTATAGAAATACCAGTTAATTTTTACCTTTTGGGGACATTTTTCTGGTCCCCGTTAGGAAAGTGGCTTATAAATCACACAGAATTAAGTATTTTGAAAATATAAAAGTGCAGATTGTTTCCTGTTGGGTTGGGTTTAGGGGGAGAGTTAGGATGGGGAAGAGAATATACCGTCTGTGCAGTATAAAAAAACATTAGGTCTATAGGAAGTCCCCATAAATACAACTGTGTATGTGTGAAGGTTGGATTTATGGGTAAGACCATATAATATGGTTTTTTTACTGTATAAAATATGTTATGCCTATGAAGAGTCCTTGTAAACCACCAAAACCAATGTGTGTGTGTGTGTGTACTTGTTTTGGTGGTTTACAAAGAAAATCCACTATAATGGCATGCTATGACCTAGGTGTATTCTATTAGGGTGGTTTACAAGGACATGCATGGTGTCATTAAATCATATTTAATAAGGTCCTTTGTCGTTTACATTTTGTCACAGTTTTCCTGTGTGTGTTCCCTTGGATTTAGGGGTAGAGAAACATGGACATGACCTAGTTGTACTCTATTAAGATGGCTTACAAGGACATATCTGATGTCTTCATAATTTGAGATGCTTAAATTGTATTTAATGGGGTCTTTTGATATTCAGATTTTGTCACAGGTCTCCTTTGAGGGTTGGGTTTAGTGGTAGAGCCATGTAATAAGTGTTTTTTTACTGTATAAAATGTTACGCCTACGGAGAGTCCTTATAAACGACTAAAATCAACATGTGTGTGTACTTGTTTTTGGTGTTTTACAAAGAGATTTGTATAATGACATGGGTATGACTTAGTTGATTTACAAGAACATGCCTGATGTGCTTATAATGCAAAATGCTTAAAATTTGTATTTAATAGGGGCGTTTGACATTCAGATTTGGCAGTTTACCCGTGAACATTGGGTTTAGGGGCAGAAAAATTTTACTGTATAAAATGTTACACCTATCAAGAGTCCTTGTAAACCACCAAAA
>CAIGQZ010035013.1:4455389-4474717 GCA_903798205.1 Danio tinwini | reverse complement strand
TTGGTGGTTTACAAGGAAATTTGTATAATGACATGGGTATGACTTTGTTGGTTTACAATGGCATGCCTGGTGTCCTTGTAATGTAAAATGCTTAGAAATTATATTTAATGATGTCTTTTGGCATTCAGATTTTGCCACAGGTCTCCTTTGAGGGTTGGGTTTAGGGGCAGAGATTGGGTAAGGCCATATAATAAGCTTTTTTTCTGTATAAAATACATTAGACGTATAGAGAGTCCTTGCAAACCAATAATACCATCGTGTGTATGTGCATGTGTGTGTTTGTTTAACGGGGCCTCACAGTCCGTAACATCAGTCCAGTTGTGTATCCCGAAAGATTCTGAAGAGTCAGTGAGGGCAAAGGCAGAGCAGGCAGACAGAAAGAGAGGGAACACATTAAAAGCAATCTGTCTGCTGTCTCTTCTGGGGTCATAAAATGAAGCAGGCGGAGACCGGGTGGAGCGAGAGCATGCTTATAGACCCGCGGCAGGTGGAGAGGTGTCTGCTCTGAGAAATTGGGACTCTGTACTTGATGAAAATGCTTTACACCTTTCTCCTTGGCTTCAGGGGCCAAACTCCATTTTAAAATCGGTCCCTGTTGCTTTTCTTGCTCTGTTAACAGCAAACTCCATCTCGTAGATCCAGACCCCTGCAACTTCTCAAAGAAATAGATTAGCAAATACTGTTTTGCACAAAGCACTCTGGGAAAAAACTAAGTCTTTTGCTGTATCTGAAATCACCCCCATTCACTATCCCCTACATTAGTCTACTAATATAGTTATCTTAAAGTAGTAAATGAGTGAACTGGAGCACTACTGAGTGCACTGAAGGGATTTGGCTTTATTTGATTTGCTGTTTTATAAATCCCTCAGACGGGTTGGATTTTACATTTCTTGTTAGGACTCTGTAATAGTTATTTACTTAGCGGGACGTCTATTAGTAATGAAACAAAGTATTTAGATTTCTGTCTTACTAATTTAACAATTAAATAATAATTTATATAGAAATGTACACTAGCTATGTTTCCATCCACCTATTTTATGCAAATTTTAATGAATTGCATTAGCTAATGCTAAATGGAAACAACAAAATGTGCATACTCATAAAATATGTATAAAAACGTAAGCGAACAACTGGGTAGGATAAACGTTTTAAGTCATTTAACGCTTTCTATTAGTAACGAAACAACATATTTTGATTTTGGTCATGTATATACACTTTAATTACATATTTTTATTTAGAAATATACACTAATAGGATTCTGTTGTATATGCCATCTAGTGGTTAGACACAAACTCATTTGGCGTGTGAATCTTAGTGCATTATGGGTATTTTCTAGCTGTTGAGTGTACATTTGTTACACACGTTATTGCAGAGCATTGTTGGATTAATTGAGATCACTACGGTTTAGGACACCATGGGCAATGGTTGCTCCCTCAAATAGTGTACTATTTAAGCATAAAGGGGAGTGATTTCAGATAGAGCTTTTTTCTGAATGTAAAATAACGTTTGCATCAATCCCATAATGCCCTGCAGACGATTTAACAGGGCCAAGTTGGCGCTCAGGATCCACCGAGTTTACAGAATGAAAGCCTATGCCGAGTAGTCTTTAAAAACAGCAGTGAGATTGTGGCTAGCATACTTAAAGCCACCTTTTTTTTGTAAGCAGCCTTGAGGCGACTACTGCAGTTCCATCTGCATCTTATTCTAATACCTCCCACTCCAGCTTTACAAGGTCCATCTGTGTTAGGGAACAAGTGATGCGCCTCAACAAAAACACAAAAAAATACAAGATTTCCGAAGGTGCAAAGACTTTACATGCATGCAAAGAAGAAACCTGGCGCTTTTCAAAGGCACAGTAAAGAGGATGTCGTGTAGTACAGTATAATGTTCCCTCCGCTGTGACTACGGTTGTGTGATTCTCAGACTGACTGCTGAAATCCGATAACACACCTTTGATTCTCACGGCACCACTGAGGAGGAAACCACTTCTTAAACCTCCCCGAATCTTTGGCTGGATAACGCCTGCATCAATTTTTCAAAGGTCTGGTCACGCTTGGGTTTACCTGGGTGGGATTTAAAGTAGAGAGAATATCTGTGTGTGCGTTTGTGATTTTGTGTGTGTGTCATTCAGCTAAGCATAAGAGCGGGGTGAAATTACCAGAACAGACGCATCTGAACAAGACTGATGCTCTCTATCTTGAGCTGGGGCGCTACTGTCAAAGATCTTCACACATTACTGCACCTTTCCCAGATGTATTCACACCAATCTCCCATTCAGCATATAAATGCACTCTTTTTGAAGAGCGAGTTTGCTTGGGACTTAAATGTTCTCGCTTAGTCAAGTAATGCTGATGGTACACAGAACAACTTTTTGAGCTATGTTGCTGGCCAACTTTGGGAAATAATGCCATAATTAGGGCAGAGGTTTACAGATACAATATTGGTGTCCATTTTAATAGGAAGGTAGCCAAGCAACATCAATCTGCAAAATTGCCTGGCAATATTGCTCAGACAGTTGCCTTGTGTATCATCAGCACAAGATATGTTGCTGTTGAGTTAACACCAATGTATAGGGACCAATTCTCTACATTACTTAGTGGCTTATTACCTACCTGTTATTAATATGTTGTATGTTTATTAGTACTGATCTTATTGTACATCCTTAATTATATCTAATACCTAAACCCAACTGCTACCTTAATAACTATTATTGAGCAGCATAAACAAGGAATTTATTGAGGAGAAAGTCATACTTAATGGTTTGTAAAATCAATACTTGCACCTTATAAACTATCATATAAAGTATGACCAATGTTGTATATACTATACTACCCAGCTGGAATATTATCCTTATGAAATGTAATAATCTACCTCAAAAATCAGAGATCAAGTGCTTAATTGATAAAGTTGTTAAAGCTCTATATCACAAAACGTAAGACTTATCACAATCTTTATGAAGACCACAACTTCCATGATTCCACACTCAGTCATTGCATTATCAAACTATGCTTTTGTTTGTTGTAAATACGCGCCCTCTATGGACAGAAGGCCATTCTGTGCCTTTAAAGCCCCTAAATTGAAAACATATTTTCACATAGTGCATATGTTTGTAGTCTGCAATGTAAAAAGTGGCTCAAAGACTAAATGAAATGAAATGAAACATGACAAATGGGACTCTACAGTCTCACAGTGCTCTCAATGATACAAATTAAATTTAATTTGGTTAGAAATTTTGTTCTGGTACTATTCATTTCTACATCTAGAACAACCTTTCTTGATTACTGGGTTAGATTTGAACACCCTACATAAATAAATACTACAGTAAAGTACCTGGAATAATTTGTTGTGGTCTATATATAGTTACCATAGTAACACAACAACTACAGTAATATAAACAAATGACCCAGTACTGTAGTTTTCTACAACTATAGCATATATTATACCACATTACACGACAGTTTACTGTAGTACAAACGGTCAAGTATTCCACAGCATGTATTACAGTTCATCAGTTCACTATAGTTAATACTACTGCAGGGCTTAATTTGTGCTGGAACACTCAGGATCCGGGGGGCACCTTATTTTACCGATCCCCCTCTTCAACCACCCTCCTCCCCTGTCTGCTGTTTACTTTCACTTTCATCCACGACACCCCAACCCTCTTCATTGTCATCCACAACAACAACCCCCGCCCCTCCCCGCTCTTCACTTTCGCCCACAACACCCCTCCGCCATACGGGTAACATGCCGGATCCGTTACCCCGATCTGTTCCGGGACCCTGCAATTCACAAATTAAGCACTCGAGAGCTGTCACTGGGGTGGTACCTTTTCAAAAGGAACACATTTATACTTGAAGGGTCCATATTGGTACCTCAAAAGTATATATTAGTACCTTCAAATTTTAAAAGGAACACTTTTGTTCTTTTTAGGTACTAATATGTACCCTTGAGGTATTAATATGGACCTTTAGGTACAAATTTGTACCTTTTGAAAAGGTACCACCTCAGTGACAACTCAGGTACCTTTAATACTGAGACTGTACAGTATGCTGAAGCATTAACAGAGTTAGAAATACTGTAATACACACAGCATAATGTGCTTTACAATAGTATGGTTAAATAACACTATAAATTACTATAGTATTTTTTTCACGTGGGTACCAAATAGTGTTTTCACTCTAATTTTAGTGACCATGTAGAATCATTCGGACTTTGGTTATATGTGAACTGCACAAAAACAATGATCTTGATGATCAACCTAAACTTTTCTCTCAGATCTCTGCATCATTTGACCTTTGTTCAGTACGTCAGGCTTAGCAGAATCCTAGGCAAGCCAGGATGATGACAGAAAACAAAAGAAGTCTTTGGGAGAGTTAATGACTGTATTTTATGGCCACTGTGCTGTAAAGGCAGTGAGTAAAAAGCCGTAAGTGCATTGGCTGGATTCCTGTGTAAATGTAGCATGATGAGGCTGAAGGTACAGACTGATAAAGCAGAAGAGGAGAACAGAGCTTGTTTGTGTGGGTGCATGAGTTCTGTTTCCACAGCTGGCCTTAAGAGGAAGAGGGCAGGGAATGAAAAACAGAACAGCATGCAAAAAAATGGCAGCAAGCACAAAACGGTAGACCCAGGCCAAACAGTGTGAGGTCATCGCTCCGCAAACGTCATGTGAGCCGCAGAGCTGTTTGAAAAGGCCAGCGGGTCTGTTTATGTGTTTGCATGTGTGCTTGTTTGTGTTATGCTGATTTTTAAGTCACTGAAAAAGAATGGATGCATCATGATTTTCTTTTAGAAATGGAATATTTGTTTTCATGCTCATTTATTTTTGAAGTGATATATTAATTTTAAAAGTATTATGTTAATGTTATTCAAGTCTATTTTTATAACCAAAACTGTTAACGGTTGCATGTGGTGTAACTAGTAAAATAATACTTTTTTGTTTACGATATAATGATGGATTTATGTGGCATTTTTGTTGATTTTTCACCTGTTTCAAATGTTATCAGTCGATTGAATAGGTCAATCGAATGAATGAATTATGTCAACCCAACTTTGGGTCAAATAGGGTCAAACCCATGATTTGGTTAATTAATTCAATCCAATTGAAATGACACTTTTTAACTAAATGGTTAGGTTTGTCCATATTTGACACAACCATTGGGTTAGAGACAACCCAGTATTTTTTCATAAGTTTAAGTTCAGTTGTGCAGCATAATTTTGAGCCCCATTGTCTTAAATTTGTATGGCATTTTACGATCATTTCAGTGTCATTATTGTCCCACGCTCCCATTAATTCCCAACTGTTGTATTTGTTTAATTTATTATAACTAATTATTTGGAAGTCTGTACACTCTGACATACCCAACATAGTTTTTTCCCCAATTAAATTTAATTCACATTTTTAATCCAATAGATAGATGGATGGAATAGAACATTGGGTTACAAAAACCCAGCATTTTATAATAATTTTAATTCTTATTGTGCAACATAATTTTGTGCCTTTTTTCTTTAATTTGTGTGGCATTTTAGTCCCTACTCTGGTTGAAAATAATTTTTAATAATCAGTTATTTGGGAATCTTCACATTCTGTACACTCAAAAAATGCTGAGTTATTTTAACCCAACATTTATATCAAATATAATCAAATCCATCATTGAGTTCATTTTTTTCAATTCAGTTGAAATGACCCTTTTCAACCCAATGGTTTGGTTTGCCCATATTTGACCCAATCGTTATCATAAAAAATCATATTTTGATAAGTTTAAGTGTAATTGTGCAGCATCAAATTGTGCCATTTCTTTTTAAATATGTGGGGCATTTTTGTTCATTTCAGTTTAATTTAGTCCCCATTTCCCATTAATTTCAGACTCTTGATTGTATTTATCTACGTTTTAATAGTCGATGATTTGGAAGTTTTTACATTCCCAGCCCAATTGCAAATTAAATAAAATTTAATTTAATTTAATGACCTTTTTTAATCCAAACAGTTGAGTTTTGATATTTGACCCAACCATTGAGCTTTAAAAAAATGTTTTTTTTAAGAGTGTACAGCTGAGGTTACTGTATTTTCACAGTATGTCCTCTTAATATTTTTTCTTCTGAAGAAAGTCCAACTATTTTAACTAGAATAAAAGCATTTTTTTAATTTTTAAAGCCATTTTAAGGTCAATATTATTAGCTCCCTTAAACAATATTAGTTTTGAATTGTCTCCAGAACAAAACACTGTTATACAATGACTTGCCTAATTACTCTAACTTTACCCTAATTACCCTAGTTAAGCCTTTAAATGTCACTTTAAGCTGAATACTAGTGTCTTGAAGAATATCTAGTCTAATATTATGTGCTGTCATCATTGCAAATAACTTCAAGTGAACTTCAACTATATATTCCAGCACAGAGAGCAGTGTGTGGTGTTTTACTCCGGCATGGCCTGTCTTTACCTGTCCGCTTAAATGTGTTTGGAGTGTATGTGTAGCATTAGAGCAGTGGCGTCTCTCTTCTGTGCTGTGACTGATGGAGTTTCCAGCTCTCCTCCATCAGACCAGCCGAGCGCAGAGACACGGGTGAAGTCATCTCTACATTACCGGCCCCTCAGGGGACACAATTTCAGAGCGGCACGCTTCTCATATTCGTCCCAACCATTTGCACACACACACACACACACACACACACACACACACACACACACACACTCTCGCATAGTCGTCCCCAACGGTGTGAAACAAACCCACCTTTATAACACTGAACGCACAGTATGAGATGTGGCCCAATTTTAACGCCTCCAGTAACCCTCTGGACACACTGACACACAGACATACATTCTGCCGTCTGCCTTCATTACATTTTCACACATTTCATAGCTCTCCTGAATTATTATTTTCTCCCAATTTCTGTTTATCAGAGAGAATATTTTTTCTTTTAGCTTTAATAACTCATTCCTAATTATTTATTTCTTTTCTCTTTGTCATGATGACAGCACATAATATTTGACTAGATATTCTTCAAGAGTTAGTAGCTAAAAGTGACTGACAGATGGCATATGCAGAATATTAAAACTCAACCGCTTTTAGATTTTTGCAACTATATCTCTGACTGTTTATTCATTTTGTGGTCTTATTTTATGTGTAACACTGTAAACTATTACATCGACTAATTTTTTTACTACAAAGATGCAGTTTTCGCACGTAAGTAACATAGTAAACAATGTAAACATCAGGTCTCGGGAAGAAACTGTGACAAACAAATTAATAAACATTAATAATTCAACACTATTGTATTGTTGGACTAAATGTGTTTGATGGGATGTTGTTCTGAGAATTCTTACTATTGAATGGCATAATATTTTCGGCTGATACATTTTCGGTGGTCAAAAAATTCAGTACATCCCTAATATCAACACACTTTTAGATTCCCATTGTTGGACATTTCTGCTGTGTGATTGGCTCCTAGATCAAAGTCCAGAACTTATCATTATTATTGACATAAATTGTATCGCGATACAATATAATATCGTTCATCGGGCCAGCCCTAACTCCATATCTAATGAGCATTTTCTGTACAACTTACACAAATTTAGCAAATACATTATTTATAAGCTTCCTATTGAAAAACAACTAGCTACAATGGCTGCTTGAGGGTTGTAGCTTTAGACTGAGGTATAGTTTGTCAAGATTACTTGTGTTCTTTTTCATGTAATCTATTTGTAAATAGATGACATGTGCAAAAACAACACCCCAATGAGTCCACGTCCTGACGCTGACTAATTAGGGTAAAGTTAGGGTAATTATGCAAGTCATTGTATAACAGTGTTTTGTTTTGGAGACAGTCCATAACTAATATTGCTTAAGGGGGCTAATAATATTGACCTTAAAATAGGTTTATAACAATTAACAACTGCTTTTTTCCAGCAGCTAGCTCTCTGCAACTCTCACATGGTCACCCACTGAAGCTAAGCAAGGCTGCGCCCGGTCAGTACTTGGATGGGGGACCACTAGGTTGCTGCCGGAAGTGATGTTAGTGAGGCCAACAGGGGGCGCTCAACCTGCAGTCTGTGTGGGTCCTAATGCCCCAGTATAGTGATGGGGACTCTATACTACTCAGTGAGCGCCATCTTTCGGATAAGACGTTAAACAAAGGGCCTGGCTCTCTGTGGTCATTAAAAATCACAGGATGTCTTTTGAAAAAGATTAGGGGTTTAACTCCCGGCATCCTGGCCAAATCTGCCAACCGGCCTTTGTCCATCATGGCCTCCTAACCCACCCCATATCATAATTGGCTTCATCACTCTGTCTCCTCTCCACCAATATGCTAGTGTGTGGTGTGCGGTCTGGTGCAAAATGGCTGGTGGTGGATGAGGAGATTCCCCCCAATGTGTAAAGTGCTTTGAGTGCCCAGAAAAGCGCTATATATATGTAAGGAATTATTATTATTATTATTATTATTATTATTATTATTATTATTATTATTATTATTATCATTATTATTATTTTATTCCAGGCAAGGCAAATCAATTTTACTTATATAGCATTTTTCATACACAGTGGCAATTCAAAGTGTTTTATATAAACAGGAATAAAAGAGACAGTATAAGAACATTAAAACAAATAATGAAATTGATTAAAAACAGATTAAAATGTGTTGAAAATGAAAAGAAAGACATAATAGTGTGATCTGTGGGCCGTAGCACAACGCTCATTAAGTAAAGGCACAGCTAAACAGATGTGTTTTCAGTCCTGATGTGAATGTGCCTAATGTTGGAGCACACCTGATCATTTCTGGAAGCTGATTCCAGCAGCGGGGGGCGCTGTTAGTAGCTGAAAGCGGATTCACCCTGCTTTGACTGAACTCTTGGAGTTTCTAATTTACTTGATTCTAATGATCTGAGTGATCTGTTAGGTTTGTATTCAGTGAGCGTATCTGTAATGTATTGAGGTCCTAGGTCATTTAGTGATTTTTAGACAAGTAATAATACTTTAAAGTCTATTCTGAATGTAACTGAGAGCCAGTGTAAAGAACTGAGGACAGGTGTGATGTGCTCTGATTTCCTGCTTCTGGTCAGAATCCTGGTCGCAGCGTTCTGGATGAGCTGCAACTGTCTGATTGGGAATGGCCAGTGATGAGTCCATTACAGTAATCCGCCCTGCTGCTGATTAAAGCATGAACAAGTTTCTTTAAGTTCTCACTGGAAACTAAGCATCTAGTTCTTGCTATGTGTTTGAGATGATAGTATGTATAGATAGTATAGATGTAGATAATATTCTAGCCGAAATAAAACAAGACTTTATCCAGAAGAAAAATATTTCCAGAAGGAAATATTTGACTGTATCAACTTTATTTGTAGCAGGTGGAACAGTTCATTTTTTAGAGCGGGGAGGTTTTCATATCATGCACATGAATAATCTATTGATCAGTGTTTTAGCAGTCCTCTCTGTTTAATGAATTGATATTATGCATAAGCCAGATTTTGGTTTTGCATCCCTGATGAGCTTCCAGAAACCAAACCGCGATTCTTTGAAAAGAAATAAACTGTTCTGCTTCCCATGATGCTTTGCTCCCCTTTCCTCCCGCCGTTCCGGGTGTCAGGGGTGATTAAACACCATGGAAACAAGACCCTGCTGTCAATCATGCCGCACTGGATTGAAATGCAGCATTATTTGATCAGTATGCAGAGTGTTTCACACAAACAGACTTAAGACAGACGGGAGTTCACTTCAGCTTTAGTTTTCCATCTCGCTAGCTGAGGCAGGACCACCCACCCACTCTCGTCTTGTGTTACAGACACAATATTAGCATGTGTGTGTGTGTGTGTGTGTGCACGTGCTGCAAACTGTCGCGACTCTATTATGTGGCAGCACAAGCCAATAGCTTTAGGGGTGGAACTCTATTTTGAGGACAACCGGTGTGTGTGCGTCCGTGCGTGCGTGTGTGCGTGTGTGTGTGTGCGTGTGTGCTTGTGTGTGTGCGTGTGTGTGTCTTCTTATACTATAAACGTTGTCCAAACATGCATATTCTGTCAAATGTATTTGAGTGGCATTCATTCATTCATTTTCTTTTCGGCTTAGTCCCTTTATTAATCTGGGGTCGCCACAGCGGAATGAACTGCCAACTCATCCAGCACATTTTTACGCAGCAGATGCCCTTCGAGCTGCAACCTATCACTGGGAAACATCCACACACACTCATTCACACACATACACTACGGACAATTTAGCCTATACCACATGTGTTTTGACTGTGAGGGAAACCGGAGCACCCGGAGGAAACCCACACCAACACGGGGAGAACATGCAAACTCCACACAGAAATGCCAACTGACCCAGCCAAGGCTCGAACCAGTGACCTTCTTGCTGTGAGGCGATCGTGCTACCCACTGCGCCACTGCGTCGCCCCTTCTGGCATTCATATGCTGCAATTTATCCGTCTTTTTTTAGCAAGCACACATTAGTTCGTTTCAGTGACATTTATGAAAAATGAGAACTTTTAAGACAGTATAAGTATAGTCAGGTGCACAAACAGGCACATGCAGACTCACACACACACACACACACACACAGTTCCTCAAACAACCTAGTCACTGCTATGATATGTTAGATGAGTAACTGTGTGATAATGTGTGCGTTTCTCTCTCTGCAGATATGACTATGTGGAAGTGAGAGACGGTGTGGATGAAAGTGGGCAGCTGGTGGGCAAATATTGTGGAAAGATTGCTCCGTCTCCGGTGGTCTCGTCTGGGAATCAGCTTTTTATCAAGTTTGTGTCCGACTACGAGACTCACGGCGCCGGATTCTCCATCCGCTATGAGATCTTCAAAACGGGTGAGGAAAAAAACATTGACAAACATCTACCTTATGAGACCAAAGATGCACATTTACTGTAAAGTCCACATGAGCTGGAAGCTACGACTGTTTTGTATTATTCATATTGTGATGCAATTCCTAGATATACGGCATATTAATTGAGAAAACAGTGGGCGTGGCTTGTTTTTTTTCTACTGCAAGCTGATTGGATGTAGTAAAGTAGACATTTCATTCAAAATGATGGGGAAAAGGGTTTGGGGAGAGTTATTACAACCAAACAGACTCCTCCTGCTCACCATTTATGTTTGATGTCATAACTGACAGCTGGAGGGGCGTGGTTAAGTATGTTAGCCCCGCCCAATACGTCAGACAGACTTAATCTGAGACTGAAAACAAACAGTGCATTTTCAAATTTTAATGAAACATTAGAAGGGCTAAACTATTTTTGTTTCTTAATGGCATACATTGGTAAATTGTTCACCACAAAACTAGCAATGTGAGCTAACAAAATCAATATGGCTAGTTTTGATATCATGTGTACTTTTATGTAGGGTTGACACTCGGTATTGCAGTCTAAATTCAAAACATTGGGGAAGTTTTTGTTCAGCCAGCCCAAATACACGACACATGCAGGTTGCCAGATTGCAATTGGTTGACAATTGAGCATTACTCTGTAAGCTCCTCAGCTAATGCATATGTTAAAATTATGCTAATTAAAGCCACCTAATGTGGATTTTTATAACTCAGACACACATATAAGTCACATTTTTTGCCATGCCCACAAACATTGAAAGCCTCCATGTGATATATAGTTTTTTCATCAAGGCAACCCTGGGTGCTGAAATATAATTGGCTATATTGGCTGTGGGGGAGTTACAGAGATCAAAACAATACTCCTAATATGCTGATTTGATGCTCTTTTCTGCTTATAATATATGTTGAAAAGAGTTTTTGTGACTTTTCCTAATTCTGGGATAAAAAGAAAGTAATAAAAAGTCACTTTTGGACAATTTAACGAACGCTTTGAATACATGTGCTAAAAAAACAAAACAAAACATGTAGGTTATCAGATTGACGACAAAAACAGAAGCAAGTGTGCTTGACAGTGTTTAATTGCTTCACTGTAAGCTCCTCAGCTAATGCATATGTTAAAATTATACTAATTAAAACCACCTAATGTGGATTTTTAAAAGTCCGTCACATTTTTTGGCACACCCACATTTATTGAGAGCCTTCAGGACTGAAACAAAATACACTTTGTTTTCCATCATGGCAACCCGAGGTGCTGAAATCTACTTGGTTAAACTGCTAGTGGGCGGAGTTACAGATCAAAGCAAAGACAGACATTCTGAAGCGTAACACACATTCTCAAAGCAAAATATCTAACTTTAGCATTGCTTTTCAGATAAACAAGTATGCTCACTTAGCATGTTTCTTAAATATCTGGACACATATGATGGAATTTTGATGCTTTAGAAGAGTTTAAGTTACAGCCACCTTATACAAAGAGACATGAGCTAGGGAAAGCACTTTCTGTTTCTCTCTCGGTCAAAGGACAGATCAGCTGATAACACTTGTAGACCTTCAGGGTCTCTCGTTCGGCCCCCAGAGACTCACAATGAGGGCCCGCTGGTCTTATCTGGAGATGTCACGGCAATAAGCAGAAATTTCCTGTTGTTCAGAAGTGTTTCCTGTGTTTGAGGTGGACACTCGAAGAGAAAGCCTGTGAAAGTGTGTGTGTGCGTAACCCTGGACAGGTGCAGTCCATCATGAGCAAATATTGACCATGAGTGACCCTGAGTCTGACCTCAGGATGAGACGGATGTCCCATTTTAATCTTTATTGTCCGTTTGTGAGCAGTTATTCCCTTAAAAATAACAATTGCAAGTGAGATCGCTGTAATATCCCAATTGTTACTCGGCAATGAAATTATTTAGAGAGCAAAAGGAAACAATTGAAGTTTTCCAAAGTCCTCTTCATTTTTCATGTTATATTTCTGATCACCAAGGCTGCATTTATTTAACCAAAAATTGTGTAAAAACTGTGTAAAAACTGTAGATAATATTACAATTTACAATAGCAGTTCTCTATTTGGATGCATTTAATAGATTAATTTATTCATGTGTTTCAATGCAAAATTTACATTTGTCCATTACTACAGTTTTCAGTGTTACATGATCATTCAGCGGCTTAATGATGCTCTTTCTGATTATAATATATGTTTAAAAGAGTTTTGATTATTTTTATACACAATTCAGTGATGTATAGAAAGCAATACTTGTTCAAGAAAGTATTTTAATCAATATAACGGATACATGTTGAATAAATGTCCTTAAAAATATGCAGTACTTCTCTTTAATGTTTAAATAGTATTATATGTGATCAATTATTTAACATATTATCCTTTACAGAAAATCCCCATTGCCTTCACAAATGCAAT
The DNA here is from genome assembly GCA_903798205.1 of Danio tinwini. NCBI lineage: Eukaryota > Metazoa > Chordata > Actinopteri > Cypriniformes > Danionidae > Danio > Danio tinwini. Next base: position 4,461,480 of record CAIGQZ010035013.1, on the reverse strand, counting down.
CACACGGTAAATCAATTAAAAAGCACCCCTTTCCTATATTTCAATAATGCTTTTATATATGTATGTATTTGTTCTTTAACATATTTCCCCTTTTGTGAGCAGTTATTCCCATAAAAAGAACAATTGCGAGTGAGATCTCTGTACTATCCCAGTTGTTACTCTTAGACAGCAATGATATTATTTGGAGAGTTAAAGAAATGCATTGAACAGTTTTCAAAGTAATTTTTTGATCACTAACGCTGCATTTACTTAAGCAAAAGCATTAAAAACTGTAAATAATATTACAATTTAAAATAGCAGTTCTGTAATTGTAAATGCATTTAATATTTACATTTATTTATTTGTTTCAATGCAGAATTTACGCCAATTTACTCCATTATTACTGTCGTCAGTGTTACATTATCATTCAGAAATGTTTTAATATGCTGATTTGATGCTCATTTATGATTAATATACATGGAAAATAGTTTTAATAACTTTTCAAACTTCAGTGATGTATAGAAAGTAAAAAAAATGTCAGTTTTGGTCAGTTTAATGGATACTTGTTGAATAAATGTCTTTAAAAAATACAGTACTTCCCATTAATTAAACAGTACTATAGTACTATATATGATCCATTATTAGTCTTTACAGAAAATCCCCATTGCTTTCACATAATGCAATCACACATTAAAATCAATTAAAGGATTTGTTCATGTGAACCATAATGTGTTTATGTCCACATTTGGCTTTCAAAAAAGCAACCATTTCCCTTATTTAAATAATGATTTTAATGTGTTTTTTACAGTAGGGGAATTATTTCATTATGTATTTACATTATTTCACCGAGTAGTTTTTCATGTTATATTTCTGATCACAAAGGCTGCATTTATTTGACCAAAAATTCAGTAAAAACTGTAAATAATATTACAATTCAAAATAGCAGTTCTCTATTTGGATGCATTTGATAGTTTAATTTATTCATGTTTTTCAATGCTGAATTTACGCCAATTTACTTCATTACTACTGTCTTCAGTGTTACATTATCATTCAGAAATGTTTTAATATGCTGATTTGATGCTCGTTTCTGATTACAATACATGTTGAAAAGAGTTTTTATTACTTTTCACAATTTAGTGATGTATAGAAAGTCATAGAAAAATGTCGGTTTGGTCATTTTAATGGATACTTCTTGAATAAATATTTAAACGTAGTATATATGTGATCAACTATTTAACTTGTTATCCTTTATAGAACATCCCCATTGCCATCACATATGCAGATAAAATCAGTTTCAAACATTTTTCATGTAAACTATGTGTTCATGTCCACATGTGTGTACGTGTAATCATGAAAACACCAATTTCCCTTATTTCAATAATGATTTTAACGTGTTTTTACTGTTATGGGAATTATTTTATTATATGTATTTGTCCCTTTAGTGATTTCAAAAGAAACATGTTTGACAAAGTTGAGTCTCGTGATGTCTAAAAGAGCATTCTGAGTAATAAATGTTCCTGCGGGTTCCCTTCCCCCAGTTTTACCCTACGCACTTTGGCTCATCAATAACATCAATACGTCTCCCACAGTATTCCATTATCTCAGTGCTGGTTTTCTTAAACTCATCTTCCTGATGTGTCTGATTGGAAATAAGGTTCCTCTGGAGAGAGAGCAGTCGTCTGAAACATATCGACTGGGGCTCGGCCAGACTCTCTGCCCCATGTTGGGTGTGTTCCTATAGAAAATCCACTGGTTTATCAGCATGGGTGGCTGTAAAGACCTGTGTGAACGACAAATAGATCAGATTGAGGGATTCTCTGTGACTAGTAGTGATGGAAAGAGCAAAAACAAGTTCAGTTAGTTAATAAATGTAGTGCAGTACAATAAACATATCTATTGTAAACACTCAAAGTATGAGTAAAAGTGGCCAAAGAGTAGTGAGCACACTGTAAAAAAAATAATGCAGGTTTCCACACAGTTCATTCACATTGCCCCAACACAATTTAATTAAGTTAATTGTTTTAACAAATTTAAGTGGATTAAACATTAAAATTAAGTCATTCCAAAAAGATCTCAATAATTGTGTTGATTCAGCTCATTCTAAATTGGTATTTTGGACAATTATTATTGGTATTTTTTGAGCGAGGTGAGTATTATTTTTTCCTTCAACCAGAAGTCACTATAAGTTTGTTTTATGTGTTCTCACATTAAATTAATCTCAGATTTTAAATGTTTCAGCCATGAATGGCAAATAATTGAACTTACACTTAGAAACACCCTTAAAACGTGTAAGCTACATTTTTAATCTGCAGTGTATGAGGTATGGTATAAGGTAAGGTATGAGGATGCACTCAAAAAATGACTTTTTGTTCAAACTACTTATTTAAAATGAGGTCAAACAACACAATGCTTAAGTTTCTTTGGGGACAACATAATTGTTTTATGTTCAATCGACTTACATTTGTAAACACGATTGCGTTACCTTAATCGATTTCTGTTGGAGCAACATAAAGGAATTGTGTGGAAGCCAGCATTATTTACAGTGCACTGTAAAAATACAGATACAGCTCTAAGATGAACTCAACTAATGTCGAGTTCAGACTGCATGATTTTCAAAGTAGTCATGTCACAGATGTTTTCACACTGCATGACTATCTGGGTTAACGTTCTGTCTGCGCTGTGTTTACACTGTAGGATAGATCGGCGACAGGAGAGTTCACACTGCGTGACTTTAAAATAGGAAGAATCACCGACAACTTTGTCCAAACTACGTCTCACAGCCAAACAAACGCGAGAAGTGACATAGAAACAATGCAAGGTCACGTAATATATCTTTCGTTATTAACTATAACGTAATACGTTATTAACGTAATGTAAACAGAAGGCTTTAGCTTTTTTGTGTTGCTCACTTGCCGTTTGAGAGAATTAACAATCTCTCCTCAACTTTTTTTGCTTTTCGACCTGATTGTGATATTGATCAGGTGACACGTCAAACAGACACGGGTGCTCCTGCCAATTTTACACTAGTTTTTCCTCCATTTCTTGGGTCCAAGTAATCTGAAAATGAGCGCTTTTAACTTCTTCCCTAGCCTACTGCTGGCCTGCAGGTACCCGTAGTAGTGAATGCTGCTCTCTTATTGGCTGTAGGTGATCACGGATGTTATTTTCAGTCAGAACTCATTCACACAGCATGATTTGAATCGCAGATAGCTCCAGATATTTATATTGATACAAATATCTCACGGGCATCCGCGACTCATCTGCGATTCTCTTATATTGCGTCCTTGATAGTTCACACTGTGTGATTGTCACTCACGTGAACGAGCACCGATTTGCCTGTGATTTCAGCCATTTGTCTGAGGTTTCTCAAAACTTGTCGGCAGGTCAAAATCAGGGCTAAAATCATGCAGTCTGAACTAGGCATATGAGCGAAATTACACAGTTTTAAAATTACTTTATAAAGTACAATTCCTGTAATCAGAAAATAGCTAAATCCACACCATTCTTGAGTTATTTTGGGGGAACAACTTAATTGTTTTATGTGGAATTTACCTAGATTTGTAAAAACTAATAAGTTAACTTAATTGCTTCATGTTGTTCCAACACAAATTGTTAGCTTAATCATTTTTACTAATTTAAGTAGATTGAACATAAAACGGTTAAATTGTCCCCCAAGAAACTTAAGAATTGTGTTGCTGCTTGTTCAAACTACCTGTTTAAAATGAGCTGAAACAACACAATTTTTGTAGTTTCTTTGGCCAGTTTATTGGTTTTATGATTAGTCCATTTAAATTTGTAAACCATTAGGTTAACTTAAGCATTTTGTGGAAATGTTGACAATAAAATGAATCTTAGATGTTTAAAGTTAATAGAAAGACTTGTTAGAGTTTAATCTTCACCTTAGTTTGTAGATTTAGAAGATTTTCATGTAATGCTTTGAGTTTTGAGATTGCCATTTTGCAGAAGCACCAATGCTTTGGGTGTTGGCAGCTTAATTAGCAAAAATGCTGTTGGTTGCTTTGCTCAGTGAGCAATAACTGTCCTGTAATTAGTTCTGAGATCAGTCCCAATCAATGTATGTAACTCATGAAATATGCTTAAAATGGCTTTAGTTCATTTAGTATAAATTCAAATAAAACTAAGAGACTTGGAAATGTGCGACACATAATAGACCTACATGATATTATCAGACCTTTGAGTTTAAGTTAAATAAAAATATTTGATATTTGATAAAATCATGTTGGACTAAGAGGCAGTGTGGTGTCGCAGTTGGTAGCGCTGTCGCCTCACAGCAAGAAGGTTTGAACTTCTGCTGGGTGAGTTGGCGTTTCTGTGTGGAGTTTGCATGTTCTCCCCGTGTTAGCGTGGGTTTCCTCAGGGTGCTCCAGTTCCCCCCACAATCCAAACACATGCAATATAGGGGAATTGGGTAAGCTAAATTGTCCGTAGTGTATGTGTGTGAATGTGTATGGATGTTTCCTAGTGACAGGTTGCAGCTGAAAGGGCATCCGCTGCATAAAACATATGCTGGATAAGTTGGTGGTTTATTCCGATGTGGCGACCCCTGATTAATAAATGGACTAAGCCGAAAAAAAATGAATGAATGAATGATTGATTGAATGTTGGACCAACTCAGTTGCAATTATTTGTGTAAACAGTTTTTTTAGTTGGTGCTTAACAAATTTATCAGATGGAAATTCTAACCTCAATTAAATTGAGTGCATCCAATGAGTTATTTTTTTAAGTGTACTGTAAATTACTCCACCTTTAACACTGCAGATTAAAAATGTAGCTTACATCAGTGCCATTTTATTTTAAGGGTGTTTTTAAGTGTAAGTTAAATTATTTGCCATTTATGGCTGAAACATTTAGAGTTTGAGATTAAGTCAATGTGAGAACACAAAAATAAACTGATAGAGTAGTAACTGCTGGTTAAAGGAAAATAAGACAGTAAAAATACAGATACAGCTCTAAAATGAGGGCGAAGGTACACAGTTGTAAAGCTTACTACTTAGCAAAGTACAATTCCTGCACTCAAAAATGACATTTGCTGTTTGTTCTTATTTATTTTGAGCTGAAACAACACAATTCTTGAGGTTTATTGGGGGACAATGTAATTGTTGTATGTTCAATCCACTTAAATTTGTAAAAAAAACAAGTTAACTTAATTTCTTCATGTTTTTCCAACACAAATCGATTTTGTGAATCCCAGCATTTTTTGCAGTGTGAGAAAATCACAGTAATTTGTGTATTTGTAATTTGCACACCAGTCTGCAAAAGCGTTCAGTAGCTTTCTCAATTAGCGGACAGCGAAAAAACAAAAACAAATGAAGGGATCTGAATGTAATGGCGAAGACAGAAAAGGTGATTTAAAAGCCTTGTCAGCAGCATCTGATCTACATTCGACATGCAAGCAAACGTGATTATGCGCAGGTGTTTGAACAGGTGTGCAGGTATTCAAATCAGCCGTCATTATAAGAATGTAACACCATTTAAAACTTGCGATTATACTCATTTTGAGCTGCTGCGTTTGGAGAGGTAAGCTGTGGATTAGAGCGGGTTTCACACACACATCCGCAGCGTGTGGGCTGATTCGCTGGAAGCAGCAATACAGCAGAATATCTAATTAAAGGTATCTTGTGTTTTATGGAGCTCTCAGATGGCGAAACTGATTTCAGAACAGGCATCGTCAACTTAAGCGGCTTCTGTGTGTTTTTAAAGCAATTAGCCACAAGAGTTACAGGGATTTAATGCCACCCTGTCTGTAAGAACACCATTTCATCATGGTTTAAACGCTTTAACACACATCTACAGTGGACTATTGTTGCTTTTTTTAAATGCCAGTGAGAGCGATATGGAAATAATAAGACTGCAGTAGTCGAAATAAACACTTTTAGCAAGCATCATAGATGATAGAATAAAAATATGAACTGATAAATAGATAGATAACAGATCTATATGGATGAATGGAAAGATGGATGGATAGAAAGAATGCATTTTAGAGTCGAGTTGAGTGGATGAATGGAAAGATGGATGGATCAAATGATATCATAATATAATCAAGAATGGATGGATAGAAAGAATGCATTTTGGAGTAGAGTTGAGTGAATGG
>CAIGQZ010035013.1:4427600-4439158 GCA_903798205.1 Danio tinwini | reverse complement strand
GAATTTTGGTCACTTTCCAACACAACCTAAAATCAACCAAATATCAAAGTAATTTGACGCCGTTATTGGACGTCAAAATAACATTGTCCTTAGATGCTGACTAGACATTGAATTTTGGTCACCTGACGTCATGACCTAAATCTAACCTAATATTAATATCTAATGATGCTGTGTGCCTGCTGGGAAGTGACTCAATTCAGATTTTTTTGTCCCATGTGGCACAGAGGCAATATGGCCCATGTACGTGTCAGCAGGAGAAAATCATATGGATTCTGATTTACTCAAATCAGATTCGGGCCGTGTTCCTATGTGCAGTATTTATCCGATATGAATTGGATCTGTGTCCTCATGTCTGCAGTGTAAGCGTATAAATCGGATTTTCACCTGTCAATGCGAGTCACGCAATATTAAAAATCACAACTTGTCAAAAATAATAAAAAATAAACTCTGTGAACAGATTAAAAACAGGAACGGAGAAAAAGGCGCTCTTTAATTATCAGCTGTCAGTCAGCGCCCGCTGTTTTTTTCCTGGTCATTGTGCCTTTGCCATGTACAGTGTAACTGCAGACAATCGAATACGAGTCACTTTTAAAACATAATGCAAGCAGATCATCAAAAAAAATCTGATAGTCACAAAATGAGAATTGACTATCAAGATCTGCAGTGTAAATGCAGCCTAAATGTAAATAATGTGGCATTTGTACACACTGTTTTAATTAGGCAGCCCCATATTTACTCTTGTGGGGGTCCTACAATGTTTGTGCTATGCCACTGTATGGCGTAATATCTGAGATATTCCTTTTTCCTGTTAATATGGGTTTGTCTCGAGCAGATTGGGGTGAAAGACTCTGGAATGTAGACTGTTGTCATAACACCTAAAATATTCCATTCTTCAAGATAATTACAGTTTTTATTTGTGTGTATTTGAGCTGCGTAAACACACACCCAGCAGCCCAACAGGAAGATTCCAGCTCAAGACGGGGAAGGAAGTCTGAGGACCAGAGATCTTACTGTTTCCACTTCATTATCTCCTTTTTTTCTTCTATTTCGTCTTAACAGAAACAAAAAGCTGTGAATGGATGGCACCTTTGATCTGAGATGGCGTCTTTTGAACTTGTTTTATGTTCAATCCAAAAATGTGGAAACTTAATATAATTGATTTGTGTTGAGTCAACATGAAGGAACTGTGTGGAACCCAGCTTTTTTTTACAGTAAATGAATACTACTACTACTACTACTAATAATAATAATAATAATAATGTGTTAAAACTTTCTGAAAAATGTAATAAATGCAATGTTTTTTGTGAATGCAAATTCAATCCAGCCCTGAGGAGCTGTTGAACCAGGGACAAAGGTTGCATGCATTTTGCACTGGGGTAAACTATCCCTTTAAATGAATGCAATACATTAAATAGGGTGTTAAAACATTCTCAAAGACAGAATCTGCAAAAATAGATAATAATAATAAAAGAATGCTACAGTTTTTTGTGAATGCAAATACTATCCATCCCTGAGGGAGCTGTATACCAGGGACAAAGCTTGCATGCATTTTGGACTCTGTTTATCAAAAAAAAGTCTACTATGAAAAGGTGCACAGACAAAGAGCCAAAAGGGAGGTTTAAGACAAGACTTTAAAAGCAAGACACTGGTGCTCAAGGGCTTCAGTATAACTCCTCTCTCCGCTTCAGACACTAGCTGCATTACCTGTGGAGCCACACCAATCAATAAGTGCATTAGTGTGGAAAGGCTGTGAGGCATGAGACAGAAGCTTCAGTGGCTTCAAGCCCCCAAACCCACCCCTCCATCACCCAGCGGACGCCCACTTTGAGGCTCTCCCGGCCTGGCAGAGTCTATCCGGAGCCCCCCTTCAGACAGGCTGGACGGATATTCATGGAAGAGGCTCTTTAAAATTTCATAGCACTGTTGAGTCATGCAGATAATCCGGATAGTTCTCCACACCCAGAGCCAGAGTCTTGGCACACAATTATACACACTTGGATGCACCTGTTTCTACATTCTATGAATACTTATGAAGATTAATGTAAAGCCGCAGATCTGTTTTATGTTGTCGTACATGCACAAAGCTGCTTTAATCTCTGCTGGACTGTCAGGGGCGGATTGATAAAGAGCCAATCACAATGTGTGTTTCTCTTAAAGGGATAGTTCACGCTAAAAAAGTCATTCTGTCACTATTTACTCACCGTTTACTTGTTTACCATTCATCTTTGAAGTCAATAGAAGATACTTTGAACAAAAATGGAAGCACTTTTAGCTTAGCTTAGCATAGATCATTAAATTGGATTAGACCGTTAGCATCTTGCTCAAAAATGACCAAAGGTTTTTGAGAATTTACTCTTAATTTTCTTGAAAATCTTGCAACCATGAAGATACTTGTCAGAAACGATTCAGAACTATTTTGAACCATTATGGTACGGCAGCAAAGTTTCTTGATTATTACGCCGGAATGAGAGTATAGTTAGTAGCCATGTCAGCCTAGAAACAACTTTTCAATTACTGTCAATCTTAGTACATGACGTAACTACAGAAGTGTCAAGCTTAAAATAGGAAAATTATCAAAAACCTTAGGTCATTTTTGAGTGAAATGCTAATGGTCTAATCCAATTCAATGATTTATGCTAAGCTAAGCTAAATGTGCTCCCGCCAGACGCAGAGATTGTCTGAATAGATGGTCAAAATCAACAGTTTAACTCCAGAGGAGCTGTAAAATGAGCATATTTTCAATAAAAAGTGCAGTGTTCTTTTAAAAGAAAACCGTGAAATCTCTAAAATTGGTGCTTTCAATCCTGACTTTTTTTTATTCTTTTCCTCAGTTCATATTCTTGCTGTTAACAAACTATTAACTAAGATTTTTAGCTTAATACAATACTATTCTGCTGCTTATCAATTGTTATTAGGGTAGTAGTTGGGTTTAGGCATTAAACTAAGATCGAACATTATAAGTACCATTATTCAGCTAATATCTTAAATTTAAGCACATAATAAATTAGTAGATAATAGTGATAATTGATAGTTACACTAAAGTTAAACCATGGATTTAAATTTAAATTTTGACTTTTTCATTGTTTACTTACATACACACACTTAATACACAAATACACTACATTAAACATGTACACATTGATGTCACCTGTATACTATATAACTGCAGGTTAACTATGCTTATTTATGATAACTTCAACTGTTAAAACTATTAGTTACTTGGTAATTAGTTAAAGTTATTGATAACTAATAAAGTTATGGTAACTAATAAAGTTAACTTTCCAGAACAATTATACTGCAATAATGTGCACCATTTGTAGAGCTGCTTTAAAACAATAATCATTGTGAAAAGTGCTATACAAATACACTTGAATTGAACTACCATATAGTACTCGCATTTACTAAGGATTTGACAGTTTTTTTTGTAAAATGTGGGTTAATCTTGATATTTAGACTTTCAACACATTGATCTTTGACAGTTCAGTATGCAAAATATGCACAAAAATGTGCAATTTCAGTGTAATTCAAGTTTTGTGGCTGCACAAGCTCATGAATAATTAATAAGGCAAGCACTGAGGGTGTTTGCGATTGGCTGCATGTCACCAAACATTGCACTTCTACATTCTCACACTGCCATCTACCTCATCTGGCAAGTTCTGAAGCGTTGCGTAACCCGGAGTTTAACAGCGGCCTTAACATGGAAAGACGTGACATCTCATGAAAAGCCCTCCTTTCAGTACAACTTCAAAACATTGACGTCTCTCAGCCGAACGTACTGCATACCTCTCCATTTACAGCCTTGGTTGTGTTCAGTTTCTTTCTTCCTGTCCCCTACAACTCCTACACATTATTTTCTCTTTTAAAGTGGCTTCTGGGAAGTCACATCAGAGTGGCCCTGGAATGAACAATACGTGCTGGAATTTATGATCCTCACTGAAAACACAAAGCCAAGGTCACACACACACACACACACACACACACACACACACACACACTGCCCTTTTCATTTCCATCAGAAAATAGGTGTAGAGAGAATGTGCAATCACCACAATGTCGCCGTCCTTGATGTTAAAACACAGTATCAGATGTGTGCTGTTAGGGATGTTTTTATCCACTCTGGGGTGGTTTTGAGCTTTAATTTGGACACAACTTTCTCTGTGTTTCAGAAAATGGAATGATTTTTTGGGGACATGCATTTTCCTGTGAATATTATTTCTAAAGGAGCTGTTGACATGAAATTGAACAAGATTTTGGTAAAAACCCAAACAATAAAAAATTGTTATGTGTAATAACACTGAAATAACACAAGGACAAAGTACTGAACTACAGAAATCTGTTCAATACTTTATATAGAAGGCTTTTTTGGTGACACGTTTCATATGGAGAATGAAGTCATATTGCATTGTTTAGGTGTGAGTTTCTCACAGACTTCAACAGAGTGTCAAAACCTTGATGCATCTGTGGGTCTCCTTTCAAATCTGCACTTTATTCTGTATTCTCTATTGGATTTGCATCAGGTGATTGGCTGGGCCATTCTACAGCTCGATTTTCTTTCTTTGAAAGCATTTGAGAGTCTCTTTGGCTGTGTTTTGGATCATTGTCTTGCTGAAATAGTGGACTGAAGCAGCTGATAATCATTTACACTGAGGAAGGGCAGAGGCTTGCTGAAAAACTACAGAGATTTCAGCTGCTGTCTGGGCTTTCACTGCCTTTCTACACCTCTCTTTCTTCATGTGTTAAATACTTTTTCCCTACATCATTTAATTTTATTGTGCATGACTTAATTTGTAAACTAATTAGATTAGTTTTCTTTGCATATATGGATTTCTTTGGTTGTTTCCAACTTCCAGGGAAAATTTCAAGTCAGCAGCACCTTTAGAAACATGTTTCTGAGAAAAATGTTGACATGTTTAATACTTATATTCCCCTACTGTATATTTTGGAGAAAAAAAACACTCAACAATACACTCTGAGCAAATTTACTACCCTTACTAGTGCCTTACAAATGTATGACCTACATTTACTAGCGTATTTATGCATGCACATTATAATCTGTCAAGAAAAAAAGCCAGACACTTGTTCCTATCTAAACACTTAATGCTGCCAACTGATGATCAACAGTAAAAATGACCAATGTTACCTCTTCCCAACAGAAAAATACACCAACAATCAAGAATGCATAGTTATATGCTGTCATGGCTTTGCGATTTAAAAAAAAAAAAGTGATCATAATGGAAGTCAATGGGTCAAAAACCACCAACATAACCAAAGGGTGGCCAATTTGAACTGTGCAAGGGTTAAATACTGAATTATTGATTGAACATCTAATCATGCCTCTCTATCTTTGTCTCTGTTCACAGTTGGTCCGTATATTGGCAGATACTGCGGACAGAATAGTCCAGGACGGATCATATCCTACACTGGAATTTTGGCATTGACAATCAACACAGATAGCGCTATTGCTAAAGAAGGATTTTCGGCTAATTTTACTGTGCTGGAAAGGACAGTTCCTGAGGGTAAGTCAAAACAGTTTACGAAATTCATTCATTTTCCTTCAGCTTAGTCTAGTATTTATCAGAGGTCGCCACAGCGGAGTAAACTGCCAACTATTCCAGCATATGTTTTACGCAGCAGATGTCCTTCCAGTTGCAACCCAGTACTGGAAAACACCCATACACACTCGTTTACACAAACAATTGAATTCATCCAGTTGACCTATAGTGCAAGAGCACGAATTGTTTGACAGTATTGTTTTCAGAACAACAACAGGAATGTTAGAGAATGTTTGCTTCTGAATGTCAACACAAAGCTGAAGCATTTCCTGATGGGTGGGGTAGATCCCACTTTCACACGCACACACACACACACACACACACACACACACACACACACACACACACACACACATGATGTAAGATGGGAAGCTGTTGTATCAGCTGTGGCTCTCTTTCATTAAGGGATTGTGTTAAAAGTCACGACCCATCTGCCCTTCTTTATGGAGGCTGGTTTGCTCTCGTTTTCAACCCAAAACTTGCTCACCCAAAAGGTTCACCTCTTCACCCCAATTTGAGAAATGCTCAGACTAAACATTAAATTTCAGGACACACCGGTAACCCTCACCCACAATCATGCAGTGCATGCAAATCTATCCCTAGACACATTCTCACTGTCTGTCTCCTTCTGTTTAGTACAAACCTGATCATAGGTTATTAGTTCTTGTGAATCAGCACAAATATTCAGTACATTAAAACTATTCGTTGTTGTCATGCATCCCATATGAAAGAATACTATAGGGTTTTAGGGTTTTTAACCATATTGTAAATTCTACGCTATGGTAACAACAACTACAGTAATGTAAACAAATGACCAAATACTGTACACTACCTGACAAAAGTCTTATCGCCTATCCAAGTTTTAGGAACAACAAGTAATACCTTGACTTCTAGTTGATCATTTGGTATCAGTAGTGGCTTATATGAAAAGCAAAGGCCTCTAGATTGTTTATTTGAGCACAGTAAAATATGATCATGTCTTGATTTTGAATGATTTCATTAGGACAGTAAGGTCTGAGTTTGCTTAAAGTCTCATCACTGAACAGAAATAATGTCCAGTATAGAATATAAAGTCATGCTGCAGTGGAAACAGAATGATTATTGTGTCTGACTCCATCATGAGCTTGGAGGACTGCATCCATACATCTCTGCATGACTCAAATCACTTATTAATAAAGTCATCTGAAATGGCAAAGAAAGCGTTCCTGCAGGACTCCCAGAGTTCATCAAGAGTCTTTGGATTTATCTTCAATGTCTCCTCCTTCATCTTACCCCAGACATGCTCAATAATGTTCATGTCTGGTGATTGGACTGGCCAATCCTGGAAGACCTTCTCTGCTTTCAGGAGCTTTGATGTGGAGGCTGAAGTATGAGAAGAAGCGCTATCCTGCTGAATAATTTGCTCTCTCCTGGGGTTTGTATTGTAATGGGCAGCACAAATGTCTTGATAGCTCAGGCTGTTGATGTTGATCATCCACTCTGCAGATCTCTCACACACCCCCATACAGAATGCAACCCCAAACCATGATTTCTTCTTCACCAAACTTGACTTATTTCTGTAAGAATTTTGGCTCCATGCTGGTTCCAGTAGGTCTTCTGCAGTATTTGTGATGATTGGGATGCAGTTCAACAGATGATTCATCAGAGAAATCCACCTTCTAACACTTTCCCAAATTATCAACTAGAAGTCAAGTTAATATTTGTTGCTCTTACAACTGGGATCGAACACAAGACTGTTGTCAGTTAGTGTAGTTTTCTACAACTATAGGGTATATTATACCACAATACACCATAGTTTACTGTTGTAAATTTAAAATATACTACAGTATTTATTACAGTTTATCAGTTAACTATTGTTGATACTCATTCATTAACAAGGAGTTTTAAATACTGTACTACTTTACTCCATTTTGTCTATAAAAAAACTATTATACTACAAAACAACACAGTTTACCGTAGTAAAGTATACTACAGTATTTATTACACTTTATCAGTTCACTATTATTAATACTACACTATGCTGGATTATTCATTATCAATGGTTTTAAATACTATACTATTATACTTTGTTATAATATGGTTCATTATATTACACTATAGTATTTACTATAGGTTACTATAGTATTTTTTCATATGGGATGGTCTCAAAACAACCAGGGTTTTTTTCTACATCTTGCCTATGAAACAATACTATAGTAACTTATAATATAAGTTAATATCTTAAAAACTAATAATAACTCATTTATTAACTTCATTACTGTAGTGCTTTTAAACCATGTTATTGTAAAGTACTTGAATTAATAGGCTGTGCTAATTCTACACTTGCTATAATAACACAACAACTACAATAATATAAACAAATGACCCAATACTGTAGTTTTCTACAACTATAGGGTAAATTATACTACAATACACCACAGTTTACTATAGTAAAGTATACTGCAGTATTTATTATGGGTTATCAGTTCACTATTATTAATACTACAGTTTGCTGGAGCATTTATTAACAATGGTTATTGTTCAGAAACACTATAGTATTAACTATATGTTACTGTAGTATTATTTATATATGGGGTGGTCTCAAAAAACATTGTTTTTCTCCATTTTGTCTATGAAAAAATACTATAATAACTTATAGCAATTACTGTAGTGTTTTCAAACCAGCTATTGTAAAATACTTGAATTAAGAGGTTGTGCTAATTCTACAGTTGCTATACAAGTAATATAAACAATTGATTTTTATAGTGTAAATAATACTACAATACACCACAATTTACTGTAGTAAAAACTTAAGTATGCTACAGTATTTATTCCAGTTCATCAATTCACTATTGTGATACTACAGTATGCTGAAGCATTCATTAACAAAGTGTTGTAAAAACAATAATATATACTATAGTATGATTACTATAAAAACACAATTTACTGTAAATTACTGTAGTATTTTTTGTTCATGTGGGATGTTTCCACTAATACAGTGAGCTGATCATGTTATCTGTATGCTCCCTGAACATATGAAGGTGTGTGTGTGTGTGTGTGTGTGTGTGTGTGTGTGTGTGTGTGTGTGAGTGTGAGTGTGTGTGTGTGTGTGTGTGTGTGTGTGCTACATCTAAAGCATCCCAGCTCGAGAATATATTCGGTGTGTTCACAGCAGGGGCTTTGCCCAACAGTCGCAGTCTATCAATTATTTATTGCCTCCATAAATTTACATTCTGTGGCAGCTTCCCTCGCAGTTCGACATGTTTACCAGTATATTGTGCTTCGCAGGAAAGGAAGGATATGGCCATTGGCAATAAGTCTTTAAGCGAAGGATTTTTGTCAGAGAAGCGTCATAGATTTATGGTCTCTGCCGAGCGGGACCAACAGTGACGGATGCCAGATGTAATCAGAGCAGAGATCTGCTTGTTTTCAGTCATTGTTCTAAAGAATGAAAGGGTGGATAGATGGCTGGAAGAGATAGAGAGATTAAAAAGAGCAGAAGAGAATGAGTAATCATGTTAAGATGAAGTTTTTCAAGGGTAAAAGAGCGAAATTCATGAGACGTGCACATAAAAGACTCGCCAGATTTCTTTTGACTTTAATGTAATTTGCCGTTAGCTGTTGTGGCTAAGGAAAACACTGGGATTATCTAATCGATTGCTTTAAAATGCATAGCAGACACAAATGCCTTTACAAATACAGTAGTCATTAAAGAGAGAATTGACAAGTAGCAAATTAGGTAACTCTTTACAATAAGGTTCATTAGTTAATGCATTTACTAACATGAACTAATCATGAACAACACTTGTACAGCATTTATTACTCATAATTGAACATTTACTAATGCATTATTAACATCCAAGTTCATGCTTGTTAACATTAGTTAATTCACAGTTCGTTAACATGAACTAACAATGAACAACTGTATTTTCATTAAAGAGCCCCTATTATACATTAAAAAGGGTCATATTTTGGTTGTAAGGGTCTCCAACAACAGCGACTCCCATATGAATTGTTCAGCGATTCATTTGTTCCCAAACCCCTCCTTAGCGCGAAGCTAATCTGCGCTGATTGGACTGATGACAGCCTGTTGTGATTGGTAGACACTGACAGCCTTCAGCGCGAGACAGTGAAATGCCCAGCACAGCTTATCAACAATATAGTAGTCAGAGTGCATACACGCTTCATATTAGTGGATTTTGGCTGCCAGTGGGTGAATGTAAATACAGACGACTAACTATTTTTTGAGCAAAACTCCAAGAACTCGAACAGCACAAGGCTGGGCTTTAATGCTGAGGTTTTTGTGAGCGCAACAACTGGGCGAAGTTTCGTATCGACGTCACGACGAAACGGCTAAAGACTCGTTATCAAAACGATTCATTTAAAGTACTAGGAGTTGACTCTTTTATAAATGAATCAATATTTTTAAACACTGTCCACTTTCAGATTTAAGCCTTAGCTGGATATTTCACTTCACTTAGAGCTGTGTTACACACTTCATGGAAGGTCATTCTCAAAAACCCATAATAGGGGCTCTTTAACTAACGTTAAGTAACATGAACAAGTACTGTAGTAAATGTATTGTTCATTGTTTGTTCATGTTAGTAAATGCATTAATTAACATTAACTAATGAACCTTATTGTAAAGTGTGACCACAAATTACAAAAAATAAAAAAGGGGATCAGGACAGGCTAAGAGTACTGTCTATATGACTATCAACTCGTACACACATTAAAATCCAGATTTATTAACATCTTTTAAAACTTTTTGCTGTTAAAACAGCACTGTTGGGATGTACTGAACATGCACAGCGAAGAATAACAATGAAAAACATGTGCAAAGCTATATTTATTGTTATTAAGGAGTTCACCACCCCAAGTCTATACAAAATTTTGCAATTTAAGTAATGTTATATCTGCACCCAGTTCAACAGGAATAGTTGGCGATTCATTCCACTGTGGCAACCTCTAAAATAGAGACTAAGCCAAAGGAAAATGAATGAATGATATTCCTGCATTTTATTTATAGTTTACTATATGTTTAAGAAATAATAATAATTGAAATATTGTACCTTGAGTTCAGTATCGAAATATGACTTGTGTATTGCTAAACCTGTTTACTACACATTGAGTTATTTTTCATTACTTTACATTTGATTGAAGACAAGTGTGATGTCTTATTTTATTGCCATTTTTTAAATCTAAATATGAAAGTTACTACAGAATCGTGATCTTTATTCTACGCAAAAACAATAGAGATTCTCATTTTATCCATAATCGTGCAGCCTGTCAGTATACAGTACACTCGGTTATCGGTTTATTTACAATAAAATAAATGTGTAAACTGATAGCAGCAAGTATAGTAGCAAAGAAAAGTCTTTATTTCTGTGCGTGCTGGCAGCAGACAATGTTTTCAGAACAAGGCTAATGGCGTCGAACAAATAAGATAAATACAACTACTGTCAGTCTAACACACATGCTTTCTCCATCTGCAACATGTGTTTGGGTCAGCATATTTACTGTAGGCTGTGTTGTTTATGTGTGTGTGTGTATTTGACCTGCATGCACTTCCATTGTTATATTAGAGAACATGAGCTCACACTGTTTCAGCATCTTTACTGTTGTGTGTTTGTTTGGTGTCTGTGACCCCTCGTAAATAAATTAGCATGTCTCCTAAATCCTGTGCCGAAGCGTCTGGATGAAGACCCCTGGAGGTCAAAGCATGAGGTTTGCTTGTTTCAGACACATGGTCAGCAACATCACAAAACAATCAGCAATAGGCTTATTCTGGGTGGCATGGCATGTGGAGTGATATACAACCTGCTATGCTATGCTGTGATCGTCTCTGATTTTCCATTTCTACAAACACTGACGGAGAAATGGTTTTCCCATGTGCTATTTAAAGGGATAGTTCACCCAAAAATGAAAATGACCTCATTGTTTACTCTCTCTCCCTCTCACTCTCTCACTCTCTCTCTCACTCTCTCTCTCTCTCTCTCTCTCTCTCTCTCTCTCTCTCTCTCTCTC
>CAIGQZ010035013.1:4295440-4308082 GCA_903798205.1 Danio tinwini | reverse complement strand
ACATACATACATACATACATACATACATACATACATACATACATACATAAGACGTAATCTAGAAATATACGTAAAAAATAAAAATTTTTGAAGACGGCATGGGAGAACGGCATGGAAGGAGGTGGTGTTTTTTACATTTATGTAGACAATATTTTTTTACTACATTTTAATTTTTTAATTTTTAATTTTTAAAGATATTTGAGTATTGCTGTACATCCCTGTGTGTGTATTAAGCAATGTGTATGTGCGTTTTGGACCCACATAGGTGCATATCACTAACATGCCCTTTAAATAACAAAGAAAAACCATTTAGCTTTTAGTTGGTCAGCGGCGTGGTCTCAATATGTTTGAGTTTCTTTCTTTCTGTTGAACACCAAGGAAGATATACTAAATAATGCTGAAAAAACATTTTGACCCAACAGGTTGGTTTGATCCAGCATTGGGCTAAAACCCTAAGCGTATGCACAATTTGTCCTATTTACAATTCACACAATTTACATGTACTTCTTATGATTATAAATGTTTAATGGCAGTCTTATAAACACCCCTGCAAGTAAAGTGTTGCCAAAAACTTATACTCACATTATAAGCATCAACAATGAGATTGATGACGTTGCTGGAGTTTGCTGAAAGCGTGCCGACTGCAGACTTTGGAATCAGATTTTTGAGTTCCTGTGGAAAAAGGGGAGAAAAAAAAACATTGAAAATATTCATGGATCTTCAGCACAGGGACTCGGGGTGTTTGTTTTACAACCGTCCTCTCAACTGCAGACAGGAACTCTAAATTATGGCCTTGGCATTCAGATCAGTCCAAACTGGGAAACTATTTTTAAGCTTGTGGATTTCCAAATACAGACAAGCCAGATTCAGACTGCTGACTTTCAGGCTCACAGTAGTAAAACATTCAATAATAGCTTTTTAACAGGGACATGACATTCATTTTAGCTTTTTAATATTTTTTGAACTCACATACATGCAAAAAACTAATTGCTTTCTAAAAGTTCAAGCAAGATATGAACTATATGAACCTTCATAAATATGAGTGTTTCTGCTTCAGCACATGCAATCTAAGATAATCATCTGAGGACCTACTTTGTAAACAGGCTGAAACTCTTCTGTAACAGCAAAGATGGTCTGGATGTTGTTTTCACTCAGTTTCTGAACCAAGTGGGCGATCGAGGGGTAATCCTAGTTGAGAAAGGAAAAAAAAGAAATGAAAGTTATGCTGATTCTGTCAAACATCCAACAGTCTGGTATTAAAATTAGCTGAAGACAGGGACGTAAGCATTAGAAGCAATAATCATGCAAACTATCCACTAAATATTTAAATAATTTGAATAACTACAAGATACTTGAGAAGTGAATATGTCAATCATAATAGATTATATAATTATTACTTAAATATTAACTGACTTTTTTTCTAAATGTTATATAGAAAAATAAAATTAGGACTTCACAAATAAATATTGCTTTTTAATTGTGCCAAAATAACTAAAACAAAACAAAAATTACTTAATAAAAAAGTAAACAAATTATATAGACATTTAAAAAGCTACACAAATAAAAAGATAAATAATATAATATAATAATTCTATCATATTTTAAAAATAAAACAGAAAGTAATGCTGAATCCATTAAAGGCAATAATCATGCAAATTATTAAGGTTAGAAAATTAAAACAGCTCAAAATATTTACTTGAATTAATTAATTTGTAATTGAATATGATGTACTCGGACTACAAGATACTTAAGAAGTAAATATTTCAATTATTATAGATTATATAATTATTACTTAAATATTAACAAATTTTTGTAAGCAAATTACAAAACTAATTATAATAAAAACAAACAATATAAAACAGAAAAAACCTATTTGTGCTTGTTTAATATTAGCAAAAACTTATAATAATAAATAATTAATAAATTATTGTCCAATAAAAATATATATTTAATAAAAACAGACAATATAAAACTGAAAAAAAAACTATTTGTGCTTGTTTAATATTAGCAAAAATGAATAATAATACATAATAATTTTTTGCAAATTAAAAAAACGTAATAAAAAACAAACAATATAAAACAGAAAAAAATATTTTTGCATGTTTAATATTAGCAAATTAATAATGATAATAATTATAATAAAAAATAACAATAATAAATTATTAATTATACATTATTTTGCAAATAAAAAATACTGGTGTGCAAAGCAGCGATATTGCTTCTAGACCAAAGCAATAAAAACCACTTACATTTTACAAGTCACTAATTAGTCACTAACGATTAAAGAAATTGAAAATAATTGAAAAAATATATTTAATCATTATTTAAAATGATTTGATTTATTTATTTTCGAACAGAAATATTATACATAAAATATCTTCAACAAAAAAAACATGCATTTTAACATGGTCGAAAATGGAGCAGGATGAAGCACAAGCTTATTATATACATTATTAAATGCATTATTTTACTTCCATGTAAAAAAAATGTCTCTTTAATTGCTTCAAACAAAATGCTAATTAAAATGATGACAGTGTATTGTATACATACATAATAATGGCTCATAGTGTACATGTCGTTTTCTAAGTGACACCTCCCATCATTCGGAAGCACGATTCCTCCTAGTTTCCCATCTCCAGCAAAATGGAAACCTGCGTCAGTAGAGAAAACCAACAAACGGGTGACGTTTCTCCAGCCAATGTGCTCCTGAGAGGGAGAAGAAAAAACAACACACGAGAAAAGAGGAAAAAAATGAGGCCAAGGGATACAAAGAATGAGCTGAAAGTACAAAAACAGATAAATGAGGCCATATTACAGTACATTTTCCACTGTTAAAAGTTACTGAAAATAACCACACATTAAAGTGCTCCCATTTTATTATTAAAAATGTTCCTGATTTAGTTTTGTTGGTCTAATATGATGACTTTACATCTATATAAGTTGAAAAAGTACACTACTTCTTATCAGTTTTCTTATAATATGCAATGCAGCACCCAGCTCTTCACTGATTGGTCGAAATAATACACTTATTAGCATAGTTAAATTTCAGCTACCTGATAATACAAATGGATGGATTACATTTGAAAAATACAGAAATTAAATAATAAAACAAATCAAATGTCAATGCTGAGACATTACAGAAATATCTTCATATAAATAGTTTACTAAAGGCTACACTGTAATTAACTTACAAAATAATTTTATTTCATTTTTTGTCATTGACTCTCTAAATTCTAAGTGTCTTTAAACCATTGGATGTTCATGTAAAATAAATTTGCTTTGACAGCAGAAACCCATTGAGTTTAATGATCTTGACCTTTTTTTAACAGTAAAATCTATCTAAATATCCAAACAAAACAAGTGTACTCCTATTTCTTTCTGCGAAAAAAAGATATAGAATCTATATCAGAAGTAGAGTTAACCAAATAAATTATATATATATATATATATATATATATATATATATATATATATATATATATATATGGATCGGCGACAGGAGAGTTCACACTGTTCACCATTTTAAAATGGGAAGAATCACAGACAATTTTGTCCAAACTACGTCTCACAGCCAAACAAACGCGAGAAGTGACATGGAAACAACGCAAGGACACATATATCTTTCAATAATATTCATTATTAACTACATAATGTAAACAGAAGGCTTTAGCTTTAGAAACTTGTGTTGGTCACCTGGCTTTTGAAGAGAATTAACAATCTCTCAATTTTTTTTGCTCTCGACCTGATTGTGATATTGATCAGATGACACGTCAAACAGACACGGGTGCTCCTGCCAAATTTACACTAGTTTTTCCTCCATTTCTTGGGTCCAAATAAACTGAAAATGAGCACTTTTAACTTTTCCCCTAGCCTACTGCTGGCCTGCAGGTACACGTAGTAGTGAATGCTGCTCTCTTATTGGCTGCAGGTGATCACGGATGTTATTTTCAGTCAGAACTCATTCACACAGCATGATTTGAATCGCCGACAGCTCCAGATATTTAGCACGCCAAATATCTCATGGGCATCGGCGACTCATCGGCAACTCTCTCATATTGCATCCTTGATAGTTCACACTGTGTAATTGTCACTCACGTCAACGATCACCGATTTGCCTGTGATTTCAGCCATTTGTTGGCGATTTCTCAAAACCTGTCGGCGGGTCAAAATCAGGGCTAAAATCATGCAGTCTGAACTTTGCATTAGACAGCATGCTTTCACGTTCATGTCCGGCATAAAACACACTTTTACTGGTAGGAATGGTACTCCACTCATCATTCCCTCTTTTTATAGCCATGTATATGCTGATTACATAATCTTTTTTGGATTGTATTGCTTTCTCAGTATAACAGAGTTTGTTTCAACAAGACCGACTCACTCAGGAAATCTCAGACCGATTGTTTTGGCGTGGATCAGAACTCGATTGTGTGATTCACATATGACTTAAACCAACGGAGCTAAAGGGCCAAATGCACCAGGTACCCAAATAAACGTCTAGGTATGAAAGCACCCTTACATAACGCTACATGAAAGCTCATACACAGCGCAGAAATAAGTATCGAACATGTCTCCATTTTCCCAGAAAACATATTTCTAAAGGTGCTGTTGACTTGAAATTTTCCCCCGAATGTTGGTAACAACCAAAAAAAATCATTATATGCAAAGAAAACAAATCTAATTAGATTACAAATGAAGTTCTGTGTAATAAAATAAAATGACGCAGGGAAAAAGTTTTGAACACATGAAAAAAAGGGAGGTGTAGTTGGGCAGTGAAAGCCCAGACAGCAGCTGAAATCTCTCAGTAGTTCTTCAGCAACCCTCTGCCCTTCCTCAGTGTGAATATCAGCTGCTTCAGTCCAACATCTACATTAGCAGGAGGATGAAGATCAAACCATTTCGGATTTAGCTTTTTAATTTTATGTTTGGATTATTTGGGTTTTAACCTAAATTGGCTTCAATCCCATGTCAGCAGCTCCTTTAGAAATGTTATTTCCAGGAAAAAACAAGACATGTCCAATACTTATTTTCCCCACTGTATAATAAAGTGTTATGTGTCTCTATCTAGAGCAAACCCTCCTGGTGTAGTTTTATACTCACTCCACAGACAGCCACTTGCATGATGGCATCAAATCCTCCCTCAGGAGAGTCTAGGTTTCCAGAAATCTGCTGTTGTCCTACCAGACTGTTGAAGCGGTGCCCGTTGCTGGTCAGCTTGAGCACGTTTTTGTAGCTAAAGGGGCTGGTGCAGTTCTGGTCTCCAGTGCAGGGGTTCAGAAGCTTGGCTGGAGTTGTGCTGATATATGGCATGACGGTCTTCTCCACAAAAGAGCCGAAACCTGGCCCCAAATGAACAAATTAGCATATTAGATTTAGAAATAAATGAATACAAACTAAATAAATACACATTTTCTCTGTTTCAGATTTGACAGTAGGATTGGGACCCTTTATTTTATAATCAGCGTTAGTAATATTAACTATTATAAACAAATATATTGACAAAATATAAACAAAATTATTAGCACAACTCATTTTTAACATAATTTTGTCTTTGCCATGGTGGGAGTACATTATATTTTATAAGATACTAGTATACAGCTTAAAGTGTGATTTAAAGGCTTAATTAGGCAAATCAGTTGTCAACAGTAGCCAATGGGAAAAGCAAATTCTTAAGGTTAATAGTATTGACCACAGCAGTTTGCATTGATTCATTAATTAATTCATTCTGTTATTTACTTTTAATCTGAGCCAAACTAAAAGAAATAAGATATTTAAAAATAAGAAAATACCGTGAACATTTTCTTTCACTGTTAAACACCCCTTGCTAATTATTTTGTATAATAAGGTATAGTAACAAAATAATAACAAAACAGAAAAATAAAGATGAAAAAAAATATATATAAAATTAAAAGAAGTATACATACGGGGGGTTTGCTCGATGTACCACTCTCGCTGACTTGGTTAACAAGCAACTGGTCTTGGGGTTTGGCTTATATAGGCCAAACCCCCGCCTTTTTTGGGGGGTCCTACCACTTTATGTAAGTATCAGATACAAGTAGTTTCCTTTTTACATGTAGACACTTAACATATAATTTGTCATCTAAGCAACACTAATAAATCTTCCCCAAAACACTTAATTTCAGTATTTTTTGCATCAAACACTTTGTCATTAAACACATATTTTCCCCATCAGACGCACCACAATGGTTTCACCCATTCCCGCCATGTTGTGTTGCTGCGTCCGGCAAAGACGTCATAAGTAGACGTCGCCGCCTGCTCTGGTTGGCCGGCACAACGGGCAAACGGAAAGACTTTACAAACAGACGATCGACAAAGACAACAAACAGGACAAAATAATGTATGTATGTGTATGAAGACCGGGCATGGAGTTATACTGTGGAAAACGGTTATGAAAGACTGTCTGTGAGCTATCGGATCTGTGTGTGCACCCACATTGCCAACAGCAGGATAACAGGTAAGTCATGATGACGGTGGGTGTGTGTGTGTGCGCGTGTATTTGTTTGAGCTGTGTGCTGCTCAGTCAGCGGGGACAAAGCTCCACTTTGTCACACATAAGCAGGTTGAACAGTTTTAATCCTGCTGTATCACATTTGACACATAAATGAATGTGTGTGCTCTCTCCCCGTTTTATGTGAAGTAAATTAAGACTCTGACCTATCCTGAAGTCTGAGGTGATCTTGGACATCTCCTTCATCAGACTCGTCCCCAGGTTTTTGACGTTCTCCAGGTCGTCCTTCATGGAGTAGGACAGGTCCATCAGGTAATACAGGTCTATGGGATAGTCCTCAGCCCGCTTGAACTTCAGTCTAATATTCTGAGGTTCTCCTACAGCAGTAACACAAGTGTTAGCATTATCCAAATCACCAGCAGGGAGGTGTGTTTTGTGAAGATAAAGCAACACTATGTTTTTCTTTTATGGCTCCCTCTAGTGGTTACGTGCCAATTAATTAAGTGTCTTTAGCTTTGTTTCCATGCAAAGATGTGAATTAGATTTATGTGCAGAACTGGAATTTCAAATAAAGCAGCGTTTCTATTGAATGAGAAACAAAAGAGAACAAAATCATCAATTCCTGATAAACTGGAGCAAATATCTGACAGAGAGATGCAGTTTGATGTGTTGGGATTTGCCACTGTGGTGTTTTTTCTTCTCTAATAAATGAGTTGCGCCTCAAAAGACGAAGATGATACGCAATGAATGTGGTGAATGCGGTGGCTTTTGGAGGCGTGAGATGGGAGCGCAGACAGATGCTCAAGACTGTCCTGGAGGGAATAAAAATAGAAGAATAGTAATACTGAAGCACTGTGATGACAGACTGAAGGCTGAGGGCTTTTACAATCAACAGAACAACATTTCAGTGCAAACAATGGAAAGCTGGAAACATGGAAAGCTCCAAACCAACATTATTGACACAAAGACCCTCACACACATTCTTATCTGTGAAATCATCTGTCAGAAACTACATCACGGCATTCAGACTGATGCTGGAAGTTTTTTCACTAAATGTGTTTGCATTGTAGTTTGAGCACATTTTTTCTTCTCAGAGAAAAAGTTTACCCTATTCAGTTGTACGCATTTATGTACGTTTTCTATGTGCGTTTTCAAAATCTATTTATATTTTTCTAAATATTAGTGTTCAGCCTTAATTGACATTTAAAGGCTTAACTTGGTTAATTAGGGTAAAGTTAGGGTAATTAGGCAAGTCATTGTATAACAGTGGTTTGTTCTGTAGAAAATCCAAAACTAATATTGCTTAAGGAGGCTAATAATATCGAACTTATAATGGTTTAAAAATGTAAAAACTGCTTTTATTCTAGCCGAAATAAAACAAAAAAGACTCACCAGAAGAAAAAATATTAGAGGAAATAGTGTGAAAAATTCCTGAATCTGTTCAACATTTTTTTTAAAGATAATTCTGACTTCAACTGTATATGACAGTCCGATATAGCAGTGCTAATGCATATTCTAAAGGCAACGCCAGTCATTATTTTAGGTGAAAAAAACTGCAAAGTGTTGCTTTCATACACACCAGATCTGAGCTGGAGGCTGAGTTTCTGAGGCTGGATCTGAGTGATCTCCTCAGGTTTGAGTTTCTCGGCTCCCTTCTTGCGGTTTGTCACTGGTAAATTCTTCAGGATCCTCTGGCTGCCGTGCGGGTTCTCAGTTTTAGCTTCTGCGCAGCCTCTTTTCTTGAGCGACTCCAGCTCATCACAGCGCGCCGATGTTGGCTCTCCCTGCTTCAGAAACTCCTGTTGGGAGTAAATATTAAAGTGGTTATTAAAGGTTTTTGGCTGCAATATGGGACCTTGACCTTTATTCCCATAATTGTTGTTGTTGAAGTTAGAAAACGTGTCTTTTTTAATAGTCTGAATTTACTGTAGATATTGTCAGGATTGGTGTATTGTGAGAACAGGTACAAAAAAGTAAAAAGTACAACATGTCAATAAAAGCCACTCTGGTAACCCTTGTGTATTGTTTAAATTGACTACCGTTTGGTTATGGGTATGCTGTTTTTGCCCCATTGACTTCCATTATAACCACATTTTTTGATTGCAAAGCCATGACACATTATAATCATGCAATCTTGATCGTTGTTGTATTTTGCTGTTGGGAAGAGGTACAACATGTCATTTTTACTGTTGATCATCAGTTAGCAGCATTAACCCTTTAGATAGGCCTGTGCAAAAAGGTTTCTGGCTTTTTATAAGGAGTTCTATAGAGTAATACAGCAGAATATAGTGTGTGAATAATATTTATTTGTTTTTGCTGTGCATGTTAGATCATTTGAAGAAGCTGATGAAGAAGTAGCTCTTAAGGTGATGATATAAGGGGCAACTTTTTGAGCAATGTTGTTGTGCAATATTACAGAGCAATGATGCTTGGCCACTTTATTATTAATAAATGGGCAACAATTATATCTAGTCCTGTTTTTAACCTGGTTACCCAGTAATGGAGTTATCCAGCAACCCAAAGTTACCCGGCAACATTGCTCTAAAAGCTGTCCTGTGCATAATCACCTTTATTCTCATGAATTCTGCTTATATTTGATCAAAAGTACAGTAAAAACCACTTAAAGCTGTTTCTCTCTAAAAAAAATACTGTGCAATTTCATGTTACAGCAAGCTGCATTTTTAGCACAATAACTCCAGTGTTCACTGCCACATGATCCTTATGCTGATTTTATAGCGTCTTTGTTGCATGTTCGATAACTTACTAATGTACTGATGCACAATTACATGCAGCTAACCCTAAACCTTTCCCTGACATTGCATGCAATTAATTAACTTTACTCAATATTGCAATATCTAATGGTAACACAGTAAATTGTAACCAAAACATATAATGAAATATAATGAATTAGAGCATTGGTAGTTTTTGTGGTTTTCATTATGAGTTTAGTTAAATTAACTGATGTTAACAAATGAAATCTTACTGTACACTAGGTATATAAAGAAATCAGAAAGTGAAATTAAAAACCTTTATTAATAGACTTTCCATACATTTTAAGACCTCATTGCCACTTTAGGTTTCAACCTGTAACATTGGCAACAACTGTGTTAATTGTACACTGTCTTGGTGTATTTTTTGTAGTTTTTTGGGGGAGGGGAAGTATGTTGTTGTATTTTGCACTGTCTGTATTTTGCACTGTCGTTGTATTTGCACTATTGTATTTTGTCTGGAGCCAGCACCTAAGCTTTTCACTCATCATAGTACACGTGCTGCTGATGACGTGACAATAAAAGTGATTTGATTTGATTTTAACTAGTATATTTACTAAATACTGACTGTAATAAACAAATCCTAAACTAAAGCATTATTCATATACTGAATAAAATCCAGCAGGAGACACCTATAGAGTAGCAGAAATAACGGTGTTGCTTTGGTTACTGCAGTAAACAAAGCAGTGTGATGTCAAATCTAGCAGGATTTTATCGATTTCATTAACTACACAGCATCCCAATATTCATATATTAAATTTAATTTAAATGTAATACCTTGTAAAATAGCATTAAAGACTTTTTAATAATTTATAAGGGCCTTAAATGTCTCTAAATTTATGTTTCACCCCACAAACACCCTGGTACAGAGCTAAAAATAAAAGGCTATAAATAGTCACAGAGTTTTAAAATTGTAGGCCAGATTAACATGAGAATATGTATTTAAAAGTGCTCACCTATGAAGCCAGATTAGTCTCAAAAATAATACATTTACTAAATAAAATTAATACAATATTAAATGTGATTACAAAACACAATTCATAAATATGCAAATTCAATTCGTAAATATGCAAGACACAATACATAAATTGTAAATACAATTGTAAATTTAACATACAAATATTTTTTGATTTTTACTTTTAATATGTATGATTTACTCCACACGTTATGTTTTCGGATTTAGATTTGTGCTTTTATGAATTGTGTTTTGCATTTACAAATTTAATTTGTAAATGTTAACAATGCTGTGCATGTAGGAGTTTTATTTTTGCAAATGTATTATTTCTGAGACTGATCTGGCTCCATACTCACCATATCAATATTGTGCATGTTCATTATCAAGATATATTGAATTATGCCTACTCAGTATTAATCACTTGTTGATTTAACTGTTGTATAAAACTAACATCAGAACAATTGTGCTATTTGTAAGGCTGCATTAGCATACAGTGTTTTTAAAAGCTATGCAGGGTTAAAGTTCACATGAACCGGAAGCTGCGACCATTTAATTTTTTCCGTATTGTGATGCAGTTCCTAGAAAAACAGTGAGAAAACAGTGAGCGTTGCTTGTTTTTTCTGCTGTGAGCTGATTGGATGTATTAAAGTAGGCATTTCATTCAGAAAGATGAAAAAAGTTTGGGGTTCAGTTATTACAACCTAGCAGACTTCTCCTCACCATATCTGTTTGATGTGAAACCAACAACTGGAGAGGCGTGGCTAATTATGTTAGCCACGCCCAATACCCCAGACAGACGTAATCTGAGACTTTAATTGAAATCTGAAAATGCACTTCCTGTTTGTTTTTTAGTTAAAGATTACAAGGGCAAATCTTTCTCTTAATGACTTGCACAGATGAATTGTTCACCACAAAACTGGCAAAGTAAGTGAACAAAATCAATATGGTTAGTTCTAATTTCATGTGTACTTTAAAGAAAGGAATGACTGAGGCTTATGAACACACACTCACCGCATCAGTGCACCATCCACATTTGGCCCCCACTTGTATGCACTCGCCGCAGGACAAAGCGTTGGCTTTAATGCACTCGTTGCCCTCTGAGAACACAAGAGACAGCAGTTTTCAGCAAGCTGCAAAGCGTCGATTCATTTGCATCGATGTAATTGGAGCCAGAGATGACTACTCTAGGTTTTCCATTATGGCTAATGCTTCGACCGCGCTGGGTGGAGCGACTCTGAGTAATGACATCAGTATTTAACTGCAGAGCGAGAGAAAGTTATTAAAGGACAGAAGAACGGTGAAAGATGTGGAGGTTTACATTACCCTGCTGTGCTCGACTGCAACTGATAATCCCTAATAATGCTGATATGAAAAGTAGCTTCAGGTCCATCTAGAACAAAAAGAGAACAATCATAAGAAGTGCATTCAAACAATTCCAGCATCATGGATGTGACATCTGCTATAAAAATTCGCAAGATAAATTCACAGAGAAAGTACATGTTAACATTATATTGAAACATCTGTTCATATTTTCCAAAACTACTCCCCAAAGAGTTATGGGATCACAAAAATATCAATATGTAAATGGCTTTCTTATTTTAAATGAGGAAAATAAACGTGACCAAAAAAAGTTTGCGAGTTTACAGTCTACAACATACAATTTGGTGAATTAAACTGCACAACCCATAAAAAACAATGTCAATCAAAAGGATAAGAGTCGGCTCACTACAGTACAAGCATGATTGATTTGATTTGACATTTATGAGGAAAAACTTGGTTATGGAAGTGACATCTCTCCGCTATGGATGTGACCGATGTGATATTGGCATTTGTGTGACTGGTAAATCAAATATGATTGTTTAAAAACATTGACAGAGACATTTTGAGCATGTTTATAGTACTGTAAAATACAAGCCTAAGCAAACTAGGTAGAAAGGGGTTAACTATTTTTTTTTCATGGGATTGGAAAGGTTGACATTTGCATGGAATTGCTCATTCAGTTTTTTTTAAACAAGTACTGTTTATTAAATGTGTGTGGGGAAATTAAATGTAGCAGCATCTGAAGTGTGATGCTTTTAGTTATTTTTTAGGATTTGTGTGAGAAGGGATTGTTTTGACAGCATTGACTTTGATTATTTAAGCAGTTTGTTGTGAAGTCAGTGCACAGCATGAGGAGTACACCACATTTGAATACGAGTATCAATTTCTTATTCATTAAAACAAGATTGTGGTCACCTAACATCTTTAGGAATATAAAGAGAAAACATTTAAAATCAAATGAGCTTTTGCAAACAAATTACCAACTACAAATTTAATTTGTAGATGGTACTTATTCATGCTGGAAACTGTATATATAAACACTCTAAGAGGGAATATTTTAAGAATCCAAACAACATTTTTACTACTAAGCACTCTCAAAAATCTACAGCAGGTTCTAAAGTGTGTTTAAATAT
>CAIGQZ010035013.1:4265030-4275152 GCA_903798205.1 Danio tinwini | reverse complement strand
TATATATAATGACATATATATAATGACAATATATTTTAATCACAAGAACTTTCCAAACACAAAACCTCTGCCTTTTTGGTCAATAACTGTTTTTTTTTTAATAATTTTCAGCTTCTTCAGACTGACCCGAGAGTTTACATGAGGTCAACTGCATCCAGTTTTAGTGACTGCATACTATGTTCCTGGTGTTTTTTGACAGATGATTAAGCACAGTTCTGCATTTTTACTCCAGCTGTAACACCAGCTGTTCACCATGTAGAATCAATTCAACACTTTCCCAAACTTCCAAAAGACCATAACAAATTAGTTCACGCTCATTGTAGAAGTATGAATAATGCTACAGTATTTTAGATGAGTAATAAAATGTTTTACACAGCTCTCTGGAATAAGGACTGCATGATATTGGGGAAAAACCGACATTGGTATAATTTCAGCAGATGAAATGAATAGCTCTATTTGGAAAGAATTCATAAGTTTGGATTGATTAGGATGATTTTGTAGGTGAGTACAGCATAAAATATAATAAACCAATCACAAGTATTGATAAATACAGGTACGGTAGAGCACAAAGGGGTGTTTACAAATGAAACAAACATTTTTATGGTGTCTGACAGTATTCAGGTAAACAAATCAATAATCAGATGTAAAAGAACACTGTGTAGTCTTCATCATAAATATATACATAAATACTATTTAAAGTTACACGCAAATTAGAATTTCTTAATGCTTTAGACCGGCTTGAAATGCTCACACAGTCACAGGCCTTAAAACACATGCAAGTGATAAACTCTGGTAGCTTTAATGTTAAACTTTACAATTACAACACAGATCAGATGTGTTTTCATCTGTTATAATCCCAACTTGACATTGCAGATCCTGCGATGTGACTATTGTGGATGTGCACATTGTGATATCGAAGCTGAAACAATATATTGTGCAACCCTATCTGAAATACTTGATTCATTCATTCATTCATTTTCCTTCAGTTTAGTCCCTTATTTATCAGGGGTCACCACAGCGGAATGAACCATCAACTATTCCAGCATATGTTATATGCTGTAGATGCCCTACAACCTGCAACCCAGAAATGGGAAATGGAATACTTGATTCCGATTGGTCAATCATGACATTCCAAGGTATGTCATTCCCTGATACCAACCCATTAATCTAATAACATCCAGGTACTGCAAATTTTCTTGACCACTAAATATTGAATATAAGCATAAAGTTGCAATCAGAATTATTGAACCCCCTTTGAATTTTTTTTTCTTTTTTAAATATTTCCCAAATGATGTTTAACAGAACAAGGAAATTTTCACAGCATGTCTGGTAATATTTTTTTCTTCTGGAGAAAATCTTATTTGTTTTATTTTGGCTAGAATAAAAGCAGTTTTTAATTTTTAAAACCCATTTTAAGGTCAAAATTATTAACCCCTTTAAGCTATTTATTACAAAAAAACCATCATTATACAATAACTTGCCTAATTACCCTAACCTGCCTAGTTAACCTAATTAACCTAGTTAAGCCTTTAAATGTCACTTTAAGCTGTATAGAAGCGTCTTGAAAAATATCTAGTCAAATATTATTTACTGTCATCATATCAAAGATAAAATAAATCAGTTATTAGAGATGAGTTATTAAAACTATTATGTTTAGAAATGTGTTGAAAAAATCTCTCCGTTAAACAGAAATTGGGGAAAAAAATTAACAGGGGGGCTAATAAATCAGGGGGTTGAATAATTCTGATTGCAACTGTATATTATATGTGGTTCCAAACCTTTATGGGTTTCTTTTTTTCAGTTGAACACAAAAGAAGATATTTTGAAATAGTATTATTAAATGATGTTATTAGTAAATTAGTAAATGATGACAGAATTTTCATTTTTTGGTGAACTACCCCTTAAAGAACAAGACTTTCTAGTATACCATTAAAGCTCAGATCAATGCTTTGCGTCTAATAGTTTAGTTTTGTGGCAGGTAGTCTTGTAAAAGTGAGATAATGTACATCTAGTTGATTGCTTTTACAGAATAAACCCTTCAGTTTTACACAACAGCTGCTGATAAACCTTTATGGCTTTAATCTCTTATCATAAACACCGGCTGGATGTACATTATCCCTTACTTGGTTAAAACACACAATGTAAATAATTAGCAGCTGCATTTTACAACATTAGTCTTTTGCCTTAATTTTCTGGCAAAATATAGTTTAGTTTTCTCTTTTTAAAGCATGTACAACAACTTGTATACTAGATTTACTTGTATAATAGATAGCTTATAGTGGCTGAGAGAGAGCAGCTATACAATGCAGCATTGAACACAAGCTGTTGCAGGTCAATTTCAAGCTAATTTACTGTGTGACCTACGCTGGCTCACATGAATACTGCTTACATTGTACACCGGCGAAGAAAGGCTCTTTCTCATTGGCTGACTGGTAAGAGTAATGAGACTCGAGATCAGACGGGAATGAATAGGAAACAGGGAGGAGACAAAAGGAGATAAGATTAGACGTCCTGTTTTCCAGACCAACATCAAACGAGAGATATTAACAACAACACACATTCTGGACTCCTGCATCATGAGATTTAAACAGCAAAGGGGTTCAATTTTAAAGTAGGTTTAACTAATTTAGAGAATACTTTTTTTATCTATTATAAAAGGCAAAATAGAAGTATTAGTGAATATTAAATAGCAGTAATTCTCTAAAAGTCAAATGTCTGGAAGAAAATAAAGAATGCATCACCTTTTTTTGATGGTCTTTTTGCATGTTTTGTTGACTATAAGTTAATCAAAAAGTAATCGAAATTGACATTCAGAACCTATAATAAAACTAATTCTTTCAGGTCAATTTTTTTCAATTACTTTTCCCAGTTATTTTCTGAATTTTCTCACAGATAGTACACATAGTGTGTGTTTCTTTCAATTATTTTAAAATCAAGTAATGCATCCTTTATTTAAAATCTCTCACTTGTAATATGCGAGCATGTTTACTGTACAAAACTTGTCAGTAAACTATAAGGGCAAATATAAATAAATAAAAATAATTGTTCATTAATTGTAATTGAGTTCATGTTTAATTAATCATTATTTAGATTTTAGGCCAAATCACCCAGCCCTACTATAAGTTCCACTGCAACTGCAACCAAACTAATTCTCATTGGACTATTATCAGCTGATTTCCTGACTTTAAGAAAAATTGCAAATGTCAACTTACTAACCCTAATTTTACAACCTACTAATACTCTAAACTACTCTTATATGGAGATTTTGTCTTGTTTCTAATCCAAATATCAAAAAATTCTTAAATCAAGAAGCATTTTCTAGACAAGCAAAACATATGGTCTGGTTTCAGAAATAATGAGTCAAAATTAAGTATAAATAATCTGCAGATGGGGTAAGTAAAATAAACATGGTTTTGCTTTGAAATAACATTTATTTTATTATTTTGCTTGTTTTAAAGTAAAACTCACATAATTTTGACTCATTATTTCTGCAAATGTTTGCTTGTCTAGTAAAGCTTCTTGATTTAAGAATTTTTAGATATTTAGACAAAAAAAACAACACAAAATCTCTGTGTAATAAGTGTAATAAGAATTAAATGGCATAGTTGCAATATAACTTATTCAATCAACACAATTTGTTAAAGAAGCCATCAAATATTACCAAATATCAAATGACTTCATAGAATTTAGAGAGTTAAGATCTCCCAGACAAGTGAGTTTTAAGATTTAGGCCTGATGGTGCATTCACACCAGACGCGGATGAGGCGTCTGAACGAGTGATTTACACGTTAAGTCAATGCAAAGACGTGAATAGACATCGTGCGGCGCTATTCATGCAAATGAGGCGGCAGGAATTGACCATTTTGCGTGCGTAATGCGTAAATCACTGGAGTTGGAAAATCTGAACTTTAGCGGATATTCACGCCATGTTAACCAATTAGGAGCTTGCTCTTGTAGGGGCGTGATTTTGACATATTGCCTTTTGGTGGTGTCCCGAGGGGAAATCCTCTTACCGACAGAGGACAACAGTTCATCAAACTGGGCTCGACTCAGTTGGAAGAACTGCTGAAAGTGTCTAGTGAACTCAGACATGGTGCCGAATGAATCTACGCTGTTTTTCAGTCTTCTTAAAGGACATAAAGCACAGCTACTCTCTCAATAAAATCAATGTTAGTCAATAAGTCACCGGGTAGACAGAAGCCCAGCCCATGATGTGAATCCATGTCTACTGTGGAGTGAATTTTACGCGCAAGCGAAGTGGATTTGACGAGCAAATGAATCGAGTAAACTTGAAATGTTCTTGCATCTATTTACACATGAATAACGTGATTTATTCAAACAAGTTGTATGTAGTGTGAACGCCCTATGACAACTTCGCATGAGCTGAACATGCATCCTGAACTGAGTTTTTTTTTTTTATAAGTAAAGCCATTGGTTTTGTTTTATTTTGCACACAAATGTATTTTCAAGGCTTAATAACATTATGGTTGAACCACTGATGACGCATGGACTGTTTTGGCAATGTTTTTGGTTGTCTATGGAGTCTCAGAGAGCTTTTAGATTTCTAAATTATCTTAATCTGTGTTCATAAGATGAACATAAATCTTATATGAGAGTAATTAATGACAGAAGTTTCATTATTGGGTGAACTAACCCTTTAACCTACAAAGCAGAAACACCTCACATGATGTTTACTGCATAAAATGACTTTCTAAATTAGAGGTTTTGTCTTGTTTCTAGTCAAAATAGCAAATAAGTTTTACATTAAAATGAGCTAAATTATCTGCCAGTGAGACAAGTAAAATAATCTTTTTTCAAACTAAAAACTGATTATTTTGCTTGATTTATGTAAAAACTTAATTTTGACATCATTTCTGAAAACGAGTAAAAAAGTGCTTTTTTTAAAGAAATGTTTATATATTTCAACTAGAAACAAGACAAACCCCTCTAAGAATGTCATTTTCTGCAGTGATTATATCATCCTGCACTAATACGTCCAAAAGAGCCAATCCAATCATTTTAGTTTCTATCCAGTAGCTTTTGTGAAGGTTAAAGGTCAATGTACCCTCAGCAAATAACAGATATAACTGAGCACACACACACCGGATTTACTCCACCTTCACTGGAGTCTTACTTCCATTTAGCTGATTAAAAAAGCTCCTCTGCTGTCAGACACAAGGTTGCTGTAGGACAAGAGCGAGACGTTCCTCTTCAGATTAAAAAGGGTACAAGGGTGTCACTGTATTCAATTAATCAATGCAGTCTGTTTCCTGGAGCATTGACATTTTAAAGAACATCTGTACACTTTAGGAAACAGACTCGGTTTGCTCATATTTGAGACACAACCATGAAAGATCAGATTTTTCCCTCTCATTTATATTTTCCATTTGTTTCCAATATGTGGGTTAAAGACAAAGAGTGGCTTTTAACTATCAAAACAACACAATTATGAAATAATCCAGCTTTAAATTTTGTTCACACACACTATCCATGCACAAGTTACAGGCAATGTGTGAAATCCGATTTTATAGAACGCCTAGGAAATGTATACAATGCCTAAAATCGAACGTCAAAGCATAAAAAGATTTCTCTAGTCGAGTTGCCATGTAGCACAGTATGTAACTGGCCTTCCCCCACCATTTTTCCACCCACTGATGTTGGCGGTGGTGCTTGGGTCGTTGTTTGATGATGACAATCAAAGTACATAAGTGTTGAACGTTATTGTAAGACAAGTGTATTGACGATACAAGGTAACAAATATTTCAATTTCAGT
This sequence comes from Danio tinwini, assembly GCA_903798205.1. Taxonomy (NCBI): domain Eukaryota; kingdom Metazoa; phylum Chordata; class Actinopteri; order Cypriniformes; family Danionidae; genus Danio; species Danio tinwini. The sequence continues at coordinate 4,269,379 of CAIGQZ010035013.1, read as the reverse complement.
TCTGCTGTCATTGTTTATCAGGCAAGAACATCACACACTTTATTTTGTATTCCTTCCACGTTAAAACATGTAATGATTGATGAGGCTTTTGTTGTGCTCTTCTGACACTTTGCCTAAAGGATACTTGTCATTCTAAGCCTATAGGAATTATATAGAATGCCTAGGAGAAGTATTTAAATCTTTACAAAAAAATGATATTTCATACTTTGCCTAAAACCAGATATATACACTAGATATCTCATACGGACCATGAGCATGCGTCAATAGCGACGCCACATTTGTACAGTGCTCCCAGGACAAATGTCATTCAACCGCACTAGTCAAGACAGTGTACCAATGTGAAGATGTTGGACTTTTGCACTGTGTAAGATGTAGTAACGAGCAAACAAAAAAAAACTAAGTCAGAAGATTTCGTAAGATTATGTAAGATTTCGTTTTTGTATGTTATGAACTTTTGTGCTAAACAAGTATTGATGATAATAGTCTCTTACTGCACTGACCATAAGGCAAAGTAGCACCAACTCGCACAACATACTAGGCTTATGCGTTTTGATGAAGAAAATCAGCAAACAATGTAAATGAAATATGACAGCAAGACACTGCGCTGCCAGAAATGTGTATTATAGTCGGCTAAGTGAATGAGTCGAATAACGAAGATTCATTTATTCTAAATCGGAAGTTCTAAAACAAAAATTGACTGCAATTCAATTCAAAAACTTCTGCAATGAAGAATAAAGTCAATACAATAACGGGGTTTTACACATTGCAGATAACATACATTTTCAGAGCAAAAAATGAGAGATTATTATATTACCAATATTTACAGAGGACAACTAAAACGTCACCAAGTGTAACAATAGATTGTCAAACTATCTCTTGTCTTTAAGGATCACTATTTGACCCCAAAATACTTGAAATCTTAATACTATATAAAGACTGTATACAAAACTTAGTATGCACACTTTTTCTTATATTCTGAACAGTTGAATGAGTATGTCACATTGTCTTAATTTCTGCATTAATAAATCTGTTATAATGAACAACTTTACTAACCATATTTTGACATTTTATGTTCACAAAATGTATTAAAACATTTAAAGCAGCCACTTTAGCAGCAATTCATTTGTTCCAGACTCCCAAACACACTGTAAATAATCTGTTAATGAACAGTTTCTGTATTTAGTGATTCACAAGTGTTTTCAGTTTATTTACGGTTGCAAATTGCATTATAGGATGTTGATCTCTGCTCTGTCCACTTTTGATCCACTCTACAGTTTAACCATAGATATATACACTAGATATCACATAGGGACCCTGAGCATGCGTCAATAGCGCCGCCACATTGGTACAGTGCTCCTAGGACAAACGTCATTTAATCGCACTAGTCAAGACAGTGTGCCAATGTGAAGATGCTGGACTTTAGCGCTGTGTACGGGTGTAATAACGAGCAAACAAATAAAACAAAGCACAAAGTCATCACATTTTATAGGTAAGATTTCGTTTTTTATGTTTTTGTATGATATGAACTTTTGTGCTCAACAAGTAATGTTATTGCTGATAATACAGTCTCTTACTGCAGTGACCATAAGGCAAAGTAGCACCAACTCGCACTAAATTCTAAGCTTATGCTAGTTTTGTTGAATAAAATGAGCAAACAATGTGATGAAATATGACAAGAAGAAGCTGCATTGCTAGAAACTTGTATTATTGTCAGCTAAGTGAATGAGTCGTTCATAACGGAGATTAATTCACAAATGAATCGCTCCCTCCGTCATTATGAGAAGTGAAAGCAGAAGAGGGGGTGTGTTTCAGGACATGGATTAGATCAAATTAAAAAGGAAAAAAGGGTAATGCATTTCCATGCACACAAACACTCACTCTTTGTCAGGAATGCCCGTGCGGTCACATCCATCAATGTAGAAAAGTGATGTAAAATTATAATACTTCATAATTTAAAAAAATATTTGCATACGGACCATCGGGGAAAACTCCCGATCATAGATACATGTGTATATGTGTATTTCTCTGGCTTTGGATGGCCACAGTCCTCCACTTCACCTTGGTCCTGCATTCATTTCAAAGGAGCGCTACCCTGTACTAAAATGGCGGTTCTATTGACGCATTCCTTCTAATAGACAACAGTAGGGTAGGCGACATCTAATGTATATATCTATGCAGTTTAACAAGGTCACTTTTACTGACATTTAAGTAATTGGAAATAATATAATGTATAAGAGATAATATAAAAATGGAATAAGTCTGTAAAATAACAGAAAATGTTCTGGCAGTTTATAGCAAGGTTTTTGTAGCGTAATTTACAACACCAACCCAGACAATTTAGCACTGCAAACTATTACACATGTGCAGAAAAGTCACTTTTTCAAACTTTTCAAGGTTAAAAGTTGTTGGAAGAAAGATTAAGTTCCCATAATGCAATGCAAAAGCAGAAATAAAGTAACAAATAAAAAACATGAATCTCAAAATATAAAAAAAAGCTATTTTATTAATATTTTAGAGTGTAGGACATCTAATTTTTGACCCATATTCTGAATCCTCTTTCTAGTTATATCTTTAAATGAAAAGAGCAGTCATTCTGCACTGCACACTTACTCCAGTACGGCCTGTGATTAAATATAAGATAGTGGTTAGATGCATTTACCTAGGAAAACAAATGAGCGGTTTCATTATATAAAAGCCCAAATTACTTCTTATTGTTTATTTCATTGGACATGAAATATGAAGAGCTTGAAATAAACACTATATTTTAATGTCAAATTAAATATAATATTGTTTTCCCCAATGCATTAGAATTTCTTTGAGCAAAATAATAATGACTTAATTTAATATTACAAGATCCCAGCCTATGTAAGATTGGGTGATGTCACATCCCCAAATGAATATTTAAGCAAGTACAGGTTAGAATAAGCAAGTTTGATATAACTATTGGTCAGAGTTTTATTTATTTTTTATGTAAATTCACAATATTATTAAACCAACACTTTTAACTTAATGATCTACTAACTGGCTGCTTAATGGTAAGGTATAGATGTAATTCCATTCCATTAACGTTACATTACAAGGTATTACTTGGGTTTAGGTATTGGGTATGAAGGATGTACAATAAGATCATACTTTAAGTTACCAATATATCTTATACTGAATGACACTATTTCACCCACATTTTGACATTTCATTTTTGAAGGACTTATTTATTGTTCATAGACACTTAATTCGCATTTAATATGCTTTCTGCACTGTAGATAAGCTCCCGACACAAATCAATTACGTAAACTTCATCATAAAATTTACGTGAACATAAAACAATTAACTTGCCACACAAAATAAACGTAATATTCTGTTGTTTCAACTCATTTTAAATACATAGTTTGAATAAGCAGCAATAAGTCATTATTTTGAACGTGTGTGCATGTAAAATCAATTAAAACGTCAAGTAACAGGACGGCTATTCTTCCTAGCAACAAGTGTAGATTTACTATATATTGATATAAAAAACAGACGGAATGTACAAAACAAAACACCCGAAAAAAGTGACGATAAAAGCACCGATTTACTCCGTTTTGTGCAGGAAATCAGGGAAAAATACGTAAACTAGCAATGAGGTGTCTGTGAGAGGCTTTACGGCAAACCAAACCGAAGAACATCTTTTTATAAACCACCCAAAATATCCGCGAGCCGGACCGTTACTCGAGCCACACAAGCAACTTTACCTCAGATTTCTGCCTTTATGTCAAACTCACATTAAACACACTCAAGCGTCATTACGAACAAAAAAACCCCAGCGAAAAACACACCGAAAACAGCCATCTTTTATTCGGGGAACAGTATTTTTCGCGGCAACTTTACCTTTTGGCTTTAATTACTAGTTTTCTCTCTTCACTTTCGAAGCCTCATCAGGTCTTTGTCAACGTGTATCCTTCAGTTTTCCTTTAACCCTCTGAGATCTTCCTTTAAATCCGACAGACTGGACTAATCACGCGGAGAAACCCATCCTGCGTCCGTCGGAGTGAAATTAAGTAATCCAGGTTATATTATCGTGTGTTTGTTCGCATTAGTGAAGAGCGGCTGAACGCTCAACACTGCGCTGGTGGAGTAGTGACGTCAGCACGCAGACCCTACAGAAAACACCGCACCACGTCATCATAATGCCTTTAGACGACACGAACTGCTCAGGAGAATCCATAACGCTACCAACAGGATATTTTTTACGAACTTAAAAAATGTTGTATCCTACCATGAAATATAGCAGTAATATAATTCGGTAAAACAACATTGGGTCAGTTGACACACACACACACACACACACACACACACACACACACACACACACA
>CAIGQZ010035013.1:4238335-4263126 GCA_903798205.1 Danio tinwini | reverse complement strand
GTTGTTGTGTTACCATAGCAACTGTAGAATCACCACAACAGATCAATTAGTATAGTTGTTGTGTTGCCATAGCAACTGTAGAATCACCACAACAGATCAATTAGTATAGTTGTTGTGTTACCACAGCAACTGGGGAATTACCACAACAAATCAAGTACTATTGTTGTGTTACCATAGCAACAGTAAAATCACCACAACAGATCAATTGCTAATGTTGTGTTACCCTAGCAACAGTAGAATCACCACAACAGATTAATTACTATAGTTGTTGTGTTACCATAGCAACAGTAGAGTTACCACATACTATTAATTTAAGTATTTTACCATAGCATGGTTTAAAATGCTACAGTATTATTTACTATAATAGATTGTAGATTTTTTTTCATGTGGGAAAATACCTTTGAATTAAGTATTTAGGCAAAGACAGGAAAAAGAGAAGTGAAAAGTCAAAAAGAGAGAAGTGATGCAGTAGTAGATTGGTTCTGAGAAGCATATTTAACACTGGTGAGAGTATTGGGTGGATGCATTACAGAGAAGAATGAGGGGAAATATCCTAAATTATGTGCAGAAAACAGACCCAGAATGTCTGGGTTGCTATGATTACATAAGCACCAGAGAAAGAGACGCCCAAAAGAGGCGATGCAGCTTTCACAACCAGATCCTTTCTCAATACTCAGACATTTTACACTGGAAACTGAGCAGCCTGTGGTTTAACATAAAAAAAATGCAACGTAATGGAAATTTTTCTGGACTCAATGCTATTATTATATGTTTATATACACAGTATGCAGTTGAAGTTAAAATGATTCTCCTGGGTTTTTTTTATATTTCCCTAAATAATGTTGAACAGATTCAGGACTTTTTCACAGTATTTCCTCTAATATTTTTTTCTTCTGGAGGAAGTCTTATTTGTTTTATTTTGGCTAAAATAAAAGCAGTTTTTAACAATTTTAACCCATTTTAAGGTCAATATTATTAGTCCCCTTAAGCAATATTTGTTTTGGATTGTCTCCAGAACAAACCACTGTTATACAATGGCTTGCCTAATTACTCTAACTTTACCCTGATTACCCTAGTTAAGCCTTTAAATGTCACTTTAAGCTGAATACTAGTGTCTTGAAGAATATCTAGTCTAATATTATTTACTGTCATCATGGCACAGATAAAAGAGATCAGTAAATTGAAATGGGTTATTAAAACTATTATTTTTAGAAATGTGTTGAAAAAAAACCTTCTCTCCGTTAAATAGAAATTGGGAGAAAAATATACAGAGGGGCTAATAATTCAGACTTCAACTACACGCATACACACACACACACACACACACACACACATATTTATTTATATATAACTCTGCCATATTTGGTCATTTAATATGAGTGGGATCTTACTAATCAAACAAAAGATACTTTTACACAAATGCTTGGATGAAAGTTTGCACTTTCTGTGCTTATGCTATATGTTAAAATAGCATGCTAAAACGTAAAAAAAAAACTACAACTCATTATAGTGTTATTCAAAAGTCAATAATAATAATTTAAAATCAAGATTAAAGAGTTTTAAAGAGATGGTTCACCAAAAAATTAAAACAAGAGGAGCAAATGATGAAAGAATATGTTCATTTTTGGGTGAGCTGTACTTTCATTCGTGTAGTAAGTTGTAATTGTTATTGTATAGACAGCACTGCCCTCTAGTGGTCACTGATGTGTATTAGATGCTCATGAACAGCATAAAGAATAATAATGCAGAATCAAACTGGCAGATTATCTAGAATAAATGATAATTATATGATAAGATATTCAGTGTATGTACATATTTTATGACGACGGTCAGAATTTACATGTAGCAAGACACACAAAAAAAGACCATTTACAATATTTCTAAAAATTAAATAAACACCAAAACTGTAATTAAAAAGTGACACCATTTTAAACCACATTTAACTTGACTGTGACCTTAATTTTTTAAAGTGACATCACTTGAGCTCACATGCACACACAAACGCACACACATAAACACAATGTACCAATATAAATACAATGCAAATATAGTCTCAAATGTTGCAATTTCATAGGCTGAAGTGTATATTGGCCTCGCGCACACATATGCACGCACGCACACACACTAATAGAAATATAACGCAAATATAGTCTCAAATGTTGCAATTTCATAGGCTGAAGTGTATGTTGCCCTCGCGCACACACGCACGCACACACTAATATTAATATAACGCAAATCTCAAACACTGCAATTTCATAAGCTGATGTGCTTGACAACACAATAAAAGTCCATATGTTCAGAATTTTTAGCTTTTCCATATATGCAGAATATTCTTTGATATATTCTGTCATCATTTATTAATCATGACAAAGTTTTTGGACATATTGATCTGACTTGAAAGACATTTTGATCTGACTTGAAAGTCTTTCATGAATCTACCATCCTAGCTCTGAATAAACAACTGTTACTGAAAAAAATAATATCACTGTGAGGAAATCACATTTACATCAGATCCCTTTTAGTACACACACGCATATCATTTTATTGATATACTTATTTGTTTCTGAGATATTTATTAGACTAATTTTCTCTCCTCTTTAATTGCATTTATATGTTTTTTCATTCATCTATTGATCTTTCTTTCTCATTGTATTTATGTATTAGGGCTTTATAAGTTCCACTATGCTTATGTATCATAACTACATTCGTATCAACCTAAATAACACAATGTTGTTGTAAATAACACTTTCTGTATCCCGTTACAAAAACAAATCCAAAAAGCACAAGGTTTTACATTTACATAGATTTAAACACATTTTAGAGTCTATGACTCTATTAGTTAGTTTTTGGACCGTGACACGATTGTTTACCACACTACTTTGAATATTGGGTCTGAAATCTCATGTAAATATGACTTCAAAACAACATTAGCACTATTTAATTGACTGTGAACAATGTTCCCTGTTAGTCATTGGCTAATAACATGGTTTCCCTATACATAATTCATAAACAATACTTTTCTGGAATTATACATGAAGGAGAAAGTCGACTGTACAAATATAAAACTAACTTTACCCCAGTGCAAAACGCTGTATTACATATGCCAGGCCAGCATTCGGCGCTATATGTGAATAGTAAACAGTACCTGTAGGAAAATAAAGACGTGTCGTCGGCGGCTTGGCGTTGGTGTATATCTTGAATTTGCCGTTTGTGTAAGATGAACTTCCGCTGTTGGTTGTAATGTGAAGTAAATCCACAGTTTTTCCATAAAACGTTAGACAAACACTCGAGCAACAACATCACTAGCATGTACTCCGCCATTGCTGTGTCTCCTTCTTCTTTGTGTACAGGCCGTTCAATACTCTTTAAGAGTACTATCGCCACCTATTGTATCTTATTATCCACTTGGGTGACGGATCTGTATTAAAAACAAAAAAGTAATGTCCCGTAGGAAACGCTTGAGCATTGATACTGGCACATACTCCGCCACTGATTGCATTGTGTGTTTGTTTGCGTGCGCGTGACGTCATCGATTTTTTTTTTTTTTTTAGATTTTCGATTTCGGTCGTTCACAACGTTTTCAGATGTACGCATTTCAGTCACAAACAGGCAAAATACTAAAAAAGTTTCCCGTTTTTGACTGAAATCGTAGCGATCACACAGCCTTAATCTCTTTCTGCGTAAAAACTCAGCGTGAACCACAATTTCATACGTAGTTTTATTGCATTATGAAGACGCATTTCTAACTAAAACTGAATATTAAGTAGGAGGCGGGGCTTTATTTTTGCACTACACCTCTGATCTTTAACTCGCAGCAAACTAACAGGAAGAGGGGCGTGGCTAAGCATATTTATACTAATAAATCACACTGACGTCATCAGAGAAATGCCATTCTAGAGCTGAAGCGGAGCTATTTTTTTTCCAGTGGATTAATTTGCACGGATTAGTTGTTTACTCTAAGACTAACAATAGTTATCTTTCCATCCACCTATTTTTATTTGCATTTTGGATATACACATTAATAAACGGTTGATGGAAACGCAAAGATACACATACATTTTGAAAATGCATAAAAAACATGTGCATAACTGAGTAGCACAAACTTTTTATTTGATAAGAAAACATGCGCTTAAACTACAATGGAAACACTTTTACTGAACAAATTCCAGTGTTGTGCGCATTAAAAAAAAGTGATGCAATGTTGTTATAAGAGATCATGTGGTGATGAAAATGTGTGAAAATGGATAAAACAGCAGGCTGAACACACTGTAAAACATCTGAAATGTTTTGGTCATTCTAAAACGCTGTAACCATACCAGTATTAGTGTTATTAATACTGGTATGGGGGGGGGGGTTTAGAACATATAATTCCTAGAACATATTTAGAACATATATTTTTGTCCTATTAAAAATACAGTATATATTACTATATATAGGCCTATTATATGTTTTCAGGGTTTACATCTACAAATAGCAGATATATCAGAAGATCATAATTTTACTTGCAGCAGGTGAGAAAGAAAATAGTTGTGTTAATAAATATGGGAAACTGGGGAGTGTTGTAACATGGGGTTAGTTAACACTGAACGTTTTAGCAGTCAGAAACAACATATTCATCTATATCATACTCTCCAAGATCCCTTTAAGCTTACAGGAGGTTGCATGTGTCTTTGAGCAAGATTGTAGGTTTTATCATTATTTTATTTTGACCCCCCCCCCCCAGCATTCATTAGATAAAAAAATACTTCCATAATCCAAAGAAGCTGTTTCATTAGTTTTGTTTTATGCTAAGCACTCAAGCTATCTTCAATCACACATGCTAAAAAGTAACTATGTTACAGTATAGCTGGTGCATGTTGGTACATTTCTCTTTTTTGCAGTGTGTGTAGGCAGAAATCTGTCAGATGTTGTTGGTTCTGGATGCACAGACTCTTTATCCGAGGGAATGTTCCTTTGCCAGAAATTGGCACAAATTTTGAACTGACTGAACACTTACGAAATGTACACTATCCCTGTAAATGCACACAATTTAGCAATTTCTTTTGCTTTCACTAACGATTTCGCTATGAAGCCCCTTTACCGTTGACAACTCAAAATGCTCATTTAAAATAACGCATTTATGACAGCTACGAGAGGAATCACGGAAAATAAACCTTGCAACTCAATCAACGAATGACATGTTTAGTCTACTCACATATGACTATCAGTTTTGGTCCGTTTTAAAAGTGAACCGTACGGCAAGCAACATTGTAACAATTTTAATCTCTGTTTCGGAAAAAGTCTATCTGCAGGGATGAAAGCACTCGTCATACAAGAAAAATAGCTGAAACAATAGATATCACCGGCGTTCAACATGAATTATAGCGCATCTTTATGTCAGAGCTCTGATATAAATCAGCAATGACTTGGAGGAGAGGGGCACAACAGGGGCCAACCTGATTTAAAAGGGGGCCGGTGCCTCTGTGTGGCCCCTGTGTGGGTGCAAGTTATTTATTAAATAAGGAAAAGACTCACGCAGCTTCTCCGACCTCAGCAGATTCTGTTTTTACTGCCGATATTTGGCACCAGTTGATCAGAAAATGACGATTTTGTTCTCTTTGGCCGTGTTTACACTGTCAGGTTTTGATGCCCAATTCTGATTTGTTGCCTATATCTGATTAGTTTCCTGTCCGTTTACATGTTCTTTAATTGTGACCCATATCCAATTCATGTGTTTACACTTGCCATACAATTTACGATGCTGCGCATGCGTAAAGCCGGCTTCTAGCATCTGCGCCACAGTAGCCACAATGGAAGAAATTGTCTTGTGTTTAGCTCTGCAAGATATGTGAAGTTCATCCAACTTTAAAATGATTTTGAGGCAGAAGAGGAGGGAAAGGGCCATCATCTCAGCTTGCGCCTATGCTTTATATATGTTGTCCTCCACTGACTCCTCTCCCCACAGGGCAATAAGGCAGGTCACTTCTGCCGTCAACCACTAACCACTTTCCATGTTTCCTCTGTTGTTGTTGTTTACCGTGTCGGCATCCCCACACATGCTCTTCCTTTTAAATCATTAAACCGTGGAGAAGTTCCACATTGTCGCAAGTTTAATGACGTACAAAATTGAATGCCTCAATAAATCCAATCTGCCTGTTTACATCATAGTCGCATTGTCACATATCCGATTTATATCTGAGTTATATCCAGATATGAAGGAGGCCTGAAGCCCATCTCTAAACATCTGAATGCATGCATTTATTTCGTTTTTACACGATCATAGAACAGATCCGATCTGTCACATATGAGAAAAAAAATCAGAATTGGGTCACATTTAACTGGCAGGGTAAACGAGGTCTTTTGGCATTGTAAACAGAGAAACGCTGCTTTATTTGCACGTCTTTTTCGTGATATTACAGTTTTGCGCATTCATTTAATCAGCATCTTTGGATGGAAACACAGCGAATGTGCACTAGCAAAATAAACACTGATTTGATGCAGACTATTACATTATTAAAACTAAATAAATACTTGCAAAATAAAAAGGAAAAGAAAGTAAACTAGTTTCAGAAAACATTTATTGGAGCTGAATCTTTGGAATGTTCAGGTTCGATGTGGGAGATTTTAATCTGTGATGCAGAGCTTCAAATACAAAACATTGATATCCATCGTAAGGCCTTGCTGTTTTTATTCATTTTTTCATTCTTTCCTACAACAGCAAATTACAGAGGCAGTATTGAAAATAAAAGATTTTGTTTGCGTCTGCGTCTTCTCGTAAAAAAAAAAACCCAAACTAAATCAAATCAGCACAAAAAAACACGACAGTACAAAGCCAAAAAGATAAGCGGGTCAGGTAAATAGGAGAATTTACTATAGGAAATCTGTATACCTTTTTCAATAATGAAAACATCTCGATAAATCGACCATTTCAGAACTGCATTGCACATTCTGAAACTATATTAAAAAATAAAATGAACGCTGTCTTTTTTATTTTATTTCAGTTGTCTTTTTTATACAAATGAACGCTATAAACACATAAACTTCATCATCAAATATATTGATCAGTGCAACATTGTTTCTTTTAGTTTAATGCTACAGTATATGCTTTCTCGCCAGCTTCAGACACACACATGTAGCATCGACACGTGGATTCATGTCGTCCAAAGAAACGAAAAAAAAGTGTTCGCCACAGTATACAACACAGTACATGAACATACCAAGAAACCTGTAGAAAACATTAGTATTGTCAGCAGTGAAGCCCTGTTATTGGTTAAACTACATGTGTAGGTCATTGCTAAAGTCCAGAAGTGATGATGATGATGATAATGATGAAGAAACCAGCATTTTTTTTTTTTTTTTTTTTGGGGGCTGGTTGTTGTTGTGGTGATTGGACCCTGCAGTTTGAGGCAACAGTCCTTTGGTAGAGACACAAGGCCAATAACAGACTCCACAAACATTTCTGCAGATATGACTAATAATAATAGCACCACTCTTAAAGTGACGGACAGCTTTAATCCAGACCACATTATTAATAATTCATGAGCTCCAACTGTAGGCAAATCAAAGCAAGGCAATGATGATGTTTTTGTTTTTTTGGTATGCTGGACAGACATTCTGAATCCCCACATGAAAAAATAAATACTGTAGTCATTTATACTAGTAAATACTACACTCAAAACTAAATTGTGCTGCTTATCAAACTACTTATTTTAAATGAGCTGAAACAACACAATTCTTGAGATTTTTTGGAGACAACTTAATTGTTTTGTGTTCAATCTACCTAGGGTGCGTTTCCGAAAACCATTGTTAGCTAATGTAGTTTGTAGCTTTTCCCAAATCCGTTGTTCCAACGAACATTGGCAAACTGCGTCACAAACTTGTACGCTTGCAAATACACCTCTAGAGCTGTAGTTATAAGCATAGTTTCTGGTTGTGTTGTATTCCCAGTTATCCCCCCTATGCACTATTCATTTAGAATGTTCCAACATTTAAACTCTGAATGATTTAGGTCATCTCTCTTAGGTGTAATTTGCTTTCAAAGTATTTTAAGTTATTTTTAGCGATCTTCATGTTGACAGTTGCGTTGCCTTCGTAGTGCACTTTGAAATCTTTTAAGCCATTTTGAACACAGCTGTGCTTCATCATGGCGAAAGCTATAGTTGACCTATTATTTAAAAGCAGAACTTGCATTACATCTCCAAAGCTTGTGAAAACAAAAATGTATAACATATGTTAATGCTTTTAATTTACAGTAGGTTATTTAATAAGCATCTGTACTGTATATGGCATGGGCCTGTTGGTTAGAACATTTCTGAAGTGGCTTGAATGTGACAAATTGTAAAAATAGACTTTTCAAAAAATAAAAAAAAATAAAAAAAACAATATCATACTTAATAATAATAATAATAATAAATATTATTATTATAACCATCATCATTATTATTATTATTAAAGTAGATTTTTTTTCATTTCCTAATAAATAATAAATATTAAATTTAATTTCTTAATAAATAGCCTCATTATTTACTTATGTTTATGATTTATATATGATATTAGAATACGTCTTAGCTTTTTGTAAGTGATTTTATGTTTTAGAATAGATTATTGAATATTCTCAATAACATCTGTAAAGAAAACAGGCTCTATATGTGCCATTTACATATATTTCAATGAATATGGAAAACGAGGGCATGTTTTTGCCAAAACCAATATTGGATTTTTTTAAAATGCCTGTTTGTGTAAAACAATATAATTTGCACAGAGAGATGATGGGGTTCTTCTCTACAGTACTAGTTACTCCACCCCGTTTAGAGCATCATTATGGGCGTATAACATTATAACTAATGTGGTTCAACCGATGGATCTGCGACAAAGCAACTACTGTTTTGGGAAACACTCATCACTACATCGTTCTTTTCCCAAACGATGCATCGTACTATGATAGTTCAGCCGAGAGTTACGTTGTTGTTTGGGAAACGCACCCCTGATTTTTCATATTTGTTTTGGGACAACATAAATGAATTGTGTCAAATCTATTTTGTGTACAGTGTACATAGTGTTTTTTAAACCATACTATAGTACAATGCATTGTAAAAATAATAAGTTTAACTATTAAAAATGGCGTCACGGTGGCGGAGTGGGTAGCACAATCGCCTCACAGCATGAAGGTCGCTTGTTCAAGCCTTTGCTGGGTCAGTTGGCATTTCTGTGTAGAGTTTTACATGTTCTCCCCATGTTCGCATGGGTTTCCTATGAGTACTCTGGTTTCCCCCACAAGTCCAAAGACGTGGTATAGGTGAATTGGGTAAACCAAATTGTCCGTAGTGGGTGTTTCCTAAAGATGGGTTTCAGCTGAAAAGGCATACGCTGTGTAAAACATATGCTGGATAAATTGGTGGTTCATTCCACTGTGGCGACCCCTGATTAATAAAGGGACTAAGCCAAAAAGAAAATGAATGAGTAATTATTAAAAATGAATAATCATGACTATAACTATTAAGGTCACTAATAAGCATTTCATGCATTATCGTACTGTGCATGTGACAGATAATATTAAATTTTTGTATATTAAACTGACTTTTAATTTGCATAACTTCAAACAAAAGTTTAAAACTGATTAAATTATTCAAAAATCTATTAAAGTAGCACAAAATATCCTGATTCTTTTGTGCACCTGAATTAATCTGTTGTGGCGATCCTACAGTTCATATGGAAACAACAACCACAGTAATATAAACCAATACTGTAGTTTTCTACAACTATAGGGTATATTATATTATATTATAATATAATACACCCCTGGGGGTGTCGCAGTGGTAGAACAATCACCTTACAGCAATAAGGTTGCTGGATCAAGCGAATTGGGCCAGCTGGCGTTTTTGTGTGGAGTTTGCATGTTCTCCCCCTTTTGGCGTGGGTTTCCTCTGGGTGCTCCGGTTTTCCCCACAGTTCAAACACATGGGGGAATTGAATAAGCTCAATTGGCCGTAGTGTATGTGTGTAAATGTGAGAGTGTATGGATGTTTCTAAGTGTTGGATTGTGGCTGGAAAGGCATCCGCTGCATAAAAAATATACTAGAATAGTTGGCAGTTCATTCCCCTGATTAATAAAGGGACTAAGCCAAAAAGAAAATGAATAAATGAATGAATGAATACGCCACTGTTTACTATAGTAAAAACTAAAGTGTACCACAGTGTTTATTACAGTTTACCAGTTCACTATTGTTATACTACATTCTGCTGGAGCATTCATTATCAATGGGTTGCAAGTACTATAATATATATAGCATATAGTATAATACACTTTACTATAGTGTTGTTGTTCCATAACACTACAGGATTACCTATAAATTGCTATATTATTTTTTTCATGTGGGGTGTGAGAGATACACTCTTAAAAATAAAGAGTTTGCAATGTTGAGTTTGTTAAAGAACATTAAGAATCATCTGTTTCTTCATATGAAGAGCATTTTAACAATCCAACGATACGTTAATGGAACTGAACAGCTCTTCTGATGGTAAATGTTTGTTGCACAAAAAAAAATGTCTTTATTTCTAAGAGTGTAAGACGATGTTCAGCTTTATGTGAGACAGCGGATCCTGTGATGGACTTCTGTTTTGAACAAGGGCTGCATCTTTTGGGAGTGTAGCAAAAAAGAACCCAACAGGACGGAAAAAAAGCACACGTTTCACTTCCACGAAACACTCAGACGATTGTATTTACAACATACAACCCAAGAAAAAAGGGATACTGCAGCTCTCTTTTTTTGTCCTTTTACTCGTTTCTTTGAAAAGGGCATTAAAATATATTAAAACGTATGTACAATATGCATGATTTCGACATTAAAGCGCTATGAATTTCCCCGGGATTCGTTTTGCAGTTTCAGCCTTTTTTGTTTTAAAGAACTAAAGGGTTAAAACAACAGAGGAGGCCGAAAAAGATGTACCAAAGGCACTGACCGAACCATACCCAGAATGCAACAGGGCTGGATGATATTCCACCCCTTTGATCCTAATTACCTTCCCTTGGCCGTATATATATGGTTCATTTGGGTTTTTTGTTTGTTTTTGTTTACACATCTCCTTAAAGCGCAAAACGATCTTTCTTAAAAAATGAAAAATAAATTCCTCCTAGAAAAGAAAGAAAAGATAAATACTTTATAACAATATTATATATTGGTCTCAACACCAGCATCCGATTGTAAAAACGATCAACCAAAAAAATAATACAAAACAATAAAATAAAAAATTAAAACAATAGTTTCAATCATCTGTACATATTCGTGTGTGTTTTTTCAATGTTTTGTACACAGTGTCCCCCTACTGGTAGGTTCCATTCACTGCAGCTCCTGAGAAAAGCATGGCTCAGTCCCAGTCCTCCTCCGATTGGTTCACTGAACCACAGAGCCTTGTCCTCCTCCAATCGGATGGCATCGGCAGTCCATGTAGCCCCGCCCCCTCTGAGGAGAGATTCCCTCTGATTGGTCGGCGCCTCACGCTTCTGAGTACGAGTTCTGTGAGTTGAGCTTGTCCTTCTTTAACTTGACGCCGTCCACCAGCTCAAAGTTATAGTTCTCCAGGGCCGATAAGTTCCTTTCCGACATGCCGCTGTGAGAGCAGGCGCAGTACAGCACCACACCACAGATGGCGCCCAGGAAAACACCCAGCGCGCTCATAGCGATGATAGTAATGAGGATGGGGTCCAGCGTTTTCAGCATGTTTCCTGCTCCGCCCATTTCATGGTTTTCCACGATATCTGGGAAATCTGTGATGTCCACCACTGCAAAACAGCAGGTACCACACATGTGAGAGTATGCTGCATTAAGTCAGTCTGCATGCACCGGAAGTTGCAACCATTTTTTTGCTATTGTGATGCAGTTCCAAGAAAAACGGAATATTTAATTCAGTGGGCGTGGCTTATTTTTTCTACTGTAAGCTGATTGGATGTAGTAAAGTAGGCGTTTCATTCCGAATGATGGGGGAAAGTGTTTGGGGAGAGTTATTACAGCCTAACAGCCTCACCATTTCTGTTTGATGTCAAAACTGACTGTTGGAGGGGCGTGGCTAAGTATGTTAGCCATACCCAATACCTCAGAAATACATAAAAACAAGAGGTACGACACATGTGAGAGTATGTTTCATGTAGAATATGATACCTTTAACAGGGTCTTTATGTAAACTATGATACCTTTAACAGCAAGCTTTAACACCAAGTCAAATTTTTTGTTTTTTAAGACCTTCTTCAGACCATTATGAATGACATTTCAGACTTACACAGGGCTAAATCCTAAGGATTTTTACTTAGCCCATTAAAAAATTCAAATGAATTTAATAACACTTAAATGTGTTATTGTATCTGTGATGTCTACGACTGCCAAACAACACACTGAGGAAAAACTGTTAAACTTTAAAACGTTTGCATTTCTATATGACACAACTGTCACGCCATATTTTGAGTTCACACTTGAAATTTCTAGGTAATGCATGCATATTATATGTACTTTTTCAAGATAATTTCAGGTTTAAAAAAAAAATATATATATATATTATATTTTTTCTAATTATTTGTTTGGGTCAAAGTATTTTAAATGTGTGTTGTTTTTATGCAGTGGCCCGGCCTGAGTCCTGACATAAACCCAATTGAGAACTGGTGGTTTGTCATAATGATCTATCATACATAGTATAAAATAAAAATATAATATAATTTGGCATGATCACTTGTTCATTCATTCATTTATTTTCTTTTCGGCTAAGTTCATTTATTAATCAGGGGTCGCCATAGCGGAATAAACCACCAACTCATCCAGCACATGTTTAATGCAGCGGATGCCCTTCCAGCTGCAACCCATCACTGGGAAACACCCATACACTCTCATTCACACACATACACTATGTACAATTTAGCTTACACGATTCCCCTATAGCGCATGTGTTTGGACTGTGAGAGAAACCGGAGCACCCGGAGGAAACCCACATGATCACGGGGAGAACATGCAAACCCCACACAGAAATGCCAACTGACCCCAGCCGAGGCTCGAACCAGCGACCTTCTTGCTGTGAGGCTACCCACTGCGCCACAGTGATGCCCCATGATCACTTTTAACTTTTTATAATTTAATTTAAAGGTCAGGTTGCTTAATTTTGATAAAAAATCTGAATTTTAGCATCAGTTAAAGTTTCAGTATCAGTTTTAATCACAATAACATTACTGCATATATTTTATTTAAATAGACTTTATTTGATAAAATTACTTGTCTTGTCTTTGGCCCATAAAAACAGATTTGGTGCCATTAAATAATTTTCTAAATGTCAATAAAACTGTTAATTTAGAAAACATTTTAAGTCTTTTTTTCCCACCGCTGTAATCTGGTGTAACATCTAATGCAATGTAATGTAAAATCTCTCTAAACATTAAAGATCCTGCTTTAATCACTAATCATGAGATTTATTCAACATTTCTCCAGCATTTGAGTGCAGCAGATTTGAGAAAGCAACTTACTGATTTCGTTGAATTTGTCTTGTGGCAGTATCGGCTCTGCAGGGACATCTGGGTCTGCAAAACAGCAACAGAAATAAATATGTGCATATAAAATGTCATCAAGTCAGTGCTTCCGAGCGATACGGATGCGTGATGGCTTCAGATTGCATTTAAAATAAAATATTAAAAAC
Organism: Danio tinwini; assembly: GCA_903798205.1. Lineage (NCBI taxonomy): Eukaryota > Metazoa > Chordata > Actinopteri > Cypriniformes > Danionidae > Danio > Danio tinwini. The sequence goes on along the minus strand of CAIGQZ010035013.1, from coordinate 4,249,479 downwards.
AAAGACGCAAGTAATTAAATTCTCACAATCTTGAAATCTCTGGATATGCAATGTACTGCTGTATATACAGACACGTGTTTATGTGTGTGTGTGAATTAATAAATATACTTTTGTACTCCATGTACTCCAATAACATACACAACTATTTGAAATCTACAGCAAGTTATTACATTCTGATGAATGATAACAAATCAGTCATTTCCCCAAAGCTTTACAGTGTGTGTGTAAAGTACTTTTTGTACTCAATGTACTCCAATAATCTATTAAAGTCTTTCTACTTAGAATGTTTATGTTTAATTTAATGTATTATTTGCTTTGTAATAATTATGACCTTTACTTCTAATTGTCTCTTTATGTTTTCAGTGAATAAAGACATTTTATAAGTGTGATTACTAGACATAAAGAAGTCAGACTCACCCTTGCAGTCGGCTATGTTCACATTGTCTAAGATTTTGATGTCGTCTACAGCGATGTCTCCCCAACTCTTCCTCTCTACCACACTTTCAATTACCACCTAAAATCATTGCAAACACGCGCACACACACACACACACACACACACACACACACACACAATAAAGTATGTATATTGTTAAAATGTTAAATAAATATGGTTTACATTATCACAATGGTGACGCAATAACAATGTATGATGTATTCGATAGAAAATACAGTAAAAGACCTAATTGTGAATGTAAAGCTGAATTTTCATCATCATGACTTCAGTCTTCAGCGCCACATCATTCTTCAGAAATCACAGCTTTTAGAAATCATGATATATTATCATATAAATTTTGGGGTTTTGTTCATCAAGAATGCATTACATTTAATAAAAGTGACTGCAAACTAAAAAAAATCTGTGAATTAATAGTTTTCTGTATTTTGTGATTCATAATTTTATTATTTAACACTTTTGAATTGCATCATGGCACCTTAAACATATTTATGATGTTAAAAAGTTTGGAAAAGTGACTTTTATTGACATTTTGATTAGTTTGAAGTTATATCTAGTCTTGGTTGGTGTTGTAAATTATGCAGTATGTTTTCTGTTATCTTACAAAATTCTCTCTATATTATTTCTTATAAAATATATTTCTTTTTCTTCAAACTAAGTAATAAAATGTCAATAAAAGTCACTTTAATTGTTAAACTGTGCAGCTGAATTTTCAACATCAAAATTAATCAGAGCAGAGATGAAAGTCCCATAATGTAATTCATTTTCCTTCAGGTTAGTCCCTTTTTATCAGAGGTCACCACAGCGGAATGAACCGCTAACTATTAAAGCATGTTTTACACAGTGGATGCCCTTCCAGCCGCAACCCAGTACTAGGAAACACCCATACACACTCATTCACACACACGCACTCATACACTACGGCAAATTTAGTTCATCAATGCCGCTACAGTGCATGTGTTTGGACTGTGGGGGAAACCGGAGCACATGGAGGAAACCCACACCAACACGGGGAGAACATGCAACTGACCCAGCCAGAACTCAAATCAGTGACCTTCCTGCTGTGAGGCCACAGTGCTAACCACTGAGCCACTCCATAATGCAATTCATAACCATAAATAAACAGAAAACACTTTTGATATTGGTTTACAGTGCACATATAATGTTACAAAAGCATCTGCATCTAATAAAAACTACATAAACGTATCAAAATGGTCTTGAAAATTGACCTTGAAAAACTATATGAATGTTTCCTGCTCACAAAATCATATTATAATAATAATTTCTGTACAGGATCATGTGACATTTAGCATTTTGTTCAGTTATATATGACACTTTTTCACAAATTAGCTATTTTAACTTGCTATGAGATAAATGAAATGCATCTTCGATAAGAGTTCTTCCAGCTAGTGTGCATGTGTACCTGATAGGGTTTGTTGGAGTGTGGTATGAGGACGCGTCCCTCCCTCCAGCGGTTGCCCTGATGTCCACTGACAGTCCAGAGCAGCACATCAGCCGAGCCCTGACTGGTCTCTCTGCGCTGTTTAATGTGCAGCGTCCCGATGCGAGAGCCAAACATGTGGTACCAGAAGGACAGGCAGAGGTCAGAGTCTTGACCTGACACTGACGGACTCACTAACCGGGCCACTTCTGTCTCTTGAGCGCCCGTCGCCAGTGTGTAGATGAAATTCCCTGATCCGCCTGCATTAAAACAACAGAGCGCACGTCAGATCTGGAGGCTTTATCCTCTGCATGCTCTCAGAAATAAATGTATGGGGGCTGTCATTGAGGCGCTACTTTTTAAAAAAGATCCATTTATGCACCAAAAGAGTCTATAATAGTAACTTAAAATGTACCTATTATGCAATAATCACTTTTATAAGGGGTTTAAACACAGGTGTGTGGCAGCAGTGTGTGAATATATCCAGCCTCTAATGGTAAAAGTGTATTAATTAATATTTTTTTGCAAAAACACTTTGATTGACATTTTCCTTTTTTAGGTGTCATCAGAGGGGGAAAAGCGCCGCCCACTAGTGACCATCTCTCCCTCATTAGCATAGGATCTTAGTCTTCTTTCTGAATCTGCCACTATGCTGACACTCGGGCATTTGTAGCTCCGCCCTATTTTGAAGATCTCATTTGAATGTAAAGTGACAGTCACCAAAAACGGCACAATTAGGATCAAAAAGGGGCAGTTTAAAAACATTATATATAGTTTACATAATATATAGTCTCTAGGAACATCAGAGACTTATTTTAGATCTTGTAAAAAGGGGTATAACAGGTCTCCTTTAAAGGTGTAGTATAGGATTGACGACCTAGTGATTGAACTAGGTATTACAGCCCAAATTCAAAATATTGCAGAGGGTTTTTTTCACACAACCCCTCTGAACACGACGCAAGCATAGGTTGCCAGATTGACAAGCAAGTGTGCCTGACAATCGAGCCTTAAGTGTAAAATTTGTATTATTTGCTTATTCAGAAAACAACTCCCTAGTGGTCATACTAGGTATTGCAGTCTAAATATTGAAGGTTTTTCAAACCTTAAGCTCAGCTAGTGTTTACATATGAAAAATTTGTAATATTTGCTAATTAAAAAACAACTTATGTACACCTAGTGGTCGTACTAAGTATTTCTGTCCAAATTCAAAACATTGGAGGGTTTTTCACCTGACCCCTCCAACAAAGACTTAAAACAAACCTGCAGGTTGCCAGATTGATGACAAGAGCAGGAGCAAGTGTGCCTGACTATCGAACCTTAAGGTCAACTAGTACAATTTTTATTATTTGCTAATTAAAAAACAACTTATGGCGATTGACACCAAGTGGTCGTAAAAGGTATTGCATTCTAAACAGTGGCGGTTCTAGCTTGAGAACTTTGGGCGAACCACCCCATATATACCCCGCTCATGTAAGGTTACATCTAGTTAATATAAAAAAGGACCATTAAACATGTACACTCTAAAAAATGTTTGTTGTTTTACCCCAACTTTGGGTAAAATATGGACAAAACCAGAACTGGAATTATTAAAAATATTAATATTTATTATAAATAAAATTTTTATTATTATCGCTACTGTTGTTGTTATACAATTATTATTCTAAATAAATAACAGAAATCAATCCTAAATGTAACTGGAAAACAACGTGAAGACAAAAGTGGAGTGATATGCTAAGATCACTTGAGAAATCTTTAGCATGAATATAAATTTTAACAATTCTATAAAATACAAAAAAATATGTTTTATAGAAATATCCGTTCATCTTAGACTTGACTCAAAGCCGATAATCAATATAGTCTTACTTTCCTGACTCTTTATCCCTATTTTCTGCTTCATAGCCATGCATCATATTACATAAACTTTAGTTTTGTCAACTTGCAAAAGCGGCGCATATTTTATCGGCGTGCATGTAAACAACTGGGATTCACACTGGGATCAGGAGCAGCGTGTGTGAGGCGCGCGGGAATGTTTCGCTGTGTGCATGCATCAGTTTGCTTGCACCAGCGTTGTTTTTGTTGCACATAGAGAAAAACAAACTTGTGCTTACAACAGACGCCAAATATGAATAGCCCCTAACGTCTTTATTCTGGGATTAGCTATTATTATATTGCTACCACTCTTGGGATTAATACACTTGCATAAAATAAATCGTATCTTAAAGCATGCTGAGGCACATATGATTTTTACCGGGGCAAGTTTTGTTTTTTCTTTCTTTTGCACTGTCTCCATATTATATTATAGTATATTTATGTTTTAGAAGTCAAAAACTTACATAAAGCACCTTTAAAATACTGCACTAAGTCAAACTATATATACCTTTATGATACCAATATGGTCCCTTTTAGTTACCAAAATGTACCATTTAAAGAAGTATCACCCCAGTGACAGCATTTGTAGCTTTATTTCAGAGTGTGCACGCTGTTCATTGTGTTTTCTTACCTGTGTGGTCCATGTTTGGGCCAGTGTTTAGAGTCGGGGTGCCGCTGGACTGAATCTGCCACCTGAAACCGCTGTCCTCGGAAATCCAGCCACAAAACGAAGGATCATTTGCCCAGCCGAAGTCACAAGCAAACCACAGGAACGCTTCAGAGAGAGCAGACGCATGGAGAAATATTATTAACACATGCTCTGTATTACCAAGTCATGTGTAGATGGTCTAGATATATACTATTACACATATTTTACAATTATTATCATATTTATTATGATTATTAAATATATAAAATGTTAATATATGGGTAACACTTCACAATAAGCTTAGTTAATGTATTTACGAATATAAACAAACAATTGTTACAGTATTCATCTCAATGTTAGTTACTGAAAATAAAGTTGTTCATGTTAACTCACGGTGCATTAGCTTTTATTAATAGGCATGATTTTGGTTTTTAATAATGCATTAGTAAAGGGTGAACTGTGATTATTAAATGCTGTAGAAGCATTGTTCATTATTGGTTCACGTTAGCATATGCATTAACTAATGAAACTTTGGAAAGTGTGACAAGTATATTAATAATATAATTACAAAGGCTGAATGCATTCGATCAAAAACACAATAAAATCAGGAAAATTCTGAAAGATTATAGCCATTCAAAATATCTGATTTCTATTGTAATACATGTTGAAATGTAATTTATAACTGTGATTCAAATATACATTTTCAGCGCCATTACTCCAGTATTTAGTGTCGTATAATCCTTCAAAAACATTTAATATGCTGCTTTAGATTTTTATTTTTTTTGCGGAAATAATCTCACAACTCTTTCATGTACAGAAAGATTAACTTAAAACATTACAAATGCCACATTTGATCATTTAAATGCATCCTTAATCAATCCTAGGATTAATTTGACTGCCTTAGAAACATGTATTGCATCTGCTGTCCACTTGATGGCAATAGAGAGTTAAATTACACAAAGAAAAGCCCAACATTTAAGCCTGAGCACTTCCAAATTCTCTTATGTCTAAGCCAAATCCACATTCATACCCCAAATATAGCAGGGTCTTGGGAGAGAATGCGGAACATGTGAAACAATGGAGCTTTGAAATCGAGATTGACGTGAAAAAAAAAATGAGGGAGGGATTTAACGATGTTAGATTGAGTGAGAGATGGAAAGCCAAAGAGAGAAAGCAGAGAGAATTGAGACGGACAGAAAAGCAGAAGCACATCTCGAATGTCAGATATACACCGGTGCCTGCACAGCCTCAGCCTCTTTGCGTTTGGAGACAGTTTAATAAAGCCAAGCCTTAATAATGCCAGGATTCTCTGCGAGTTTCACAGGGTATTTGCTCACTGAATGCAGAGGAAAGAATTTCCCATTAAAAGCCGCAGCTCAGGCATGCAGCCACTGCCACTGCACAAGATGCCAGTTTCCAATTAGAACTTATTTCTTCTTTTCCATCCTGAAATGGATTGGGCCTGTCGCAGTGCAGGACAGTGCACAGATACGCTCCACCGCAGTCCGGAACGCTCCACAAGCTTCGAATGCTTGTCATAGCAAATAAACCACATCCAATAATAGAAAGCGCACACACATATACTAGATGTTAACAAACCAAGACCACACACACACAAGGACGCATGCTTATTGGGACCTTTATTCTGTACACTTGTTTTGCTGATGGCCATACAAGGACACACACACACACACACACACACGGCTATTTTTATAAAGACCTACAATAGACATAATGGATTTTATACTATAAAAACTGTATTTTCTTTTCCTCTACCCCAACACTATCCCTAAACTCAACCCTAACTTTAAATAATCTGCATTTTTATATAAAATACTTCATCCTGTCTTATTTATGAGCTGTTTTCCTCATGGGGACCAAAATAAATGTCCTCACAAGGTCAAAATTTACTGGTATAGCTATACTTGTGGGGACATTTGGTCTTCACGATGTTGAGAATACAAGACACACACACACGGCTATCTTACTTACAATAGACATAATGATTTTTATACTGTAAAAACTGTAGATTCTTTTCCTCTATCCCAACCTTACTCCTAAATTCAACCATCACAGGAAAAACAATCTGCAGCTTTACATTTTCAAAATACTCTATTCTGTGTAATTTATGAACCGTTTTCTTCATGCAGACCGAAAAAGTCCCCACAAGGTCAAGATTTAAGTCCCCACAAGGTCAAGATTTTAGTCTCCACAAGGTCAAGATTTACTGGTATTGCTATACTTGTGGGGACATTTGGACCCCACAATGTTAGGAATAAAAGACACACACGGCTATCTTACTTACAATAGACGTAATGGTTTTTATACTGTAAAAACTGTATGTTCTAATCCTTCACCCCATCCTTCCTCCTAAATCCCACTCTTACAGGAAACAATCTGCATTTTTACATTTAAAACACTTAATTTTTTTTGTTGATTTATGAGCCGTTTTCCTCATGGGACCCGAAAGAAATGTGGGGACATTTGGAACCAACAATGCTAGGAATACAAGACACACAAACACACACACACACACACACACACACACACACACACACACACACACACACACACACACACACACACACACACACACACACACACACACACACACACACACACACACACACACACAGCTATCTTTATAAGGATTTACAACAGACGTAATGATTTTTATACTGTAAAAGGTATATTCTCTCCCTCTATTAGTAAACTCAAACCCTCACAGGAAAAACAGTCTGCATTTTTATATTTTCAAAATATTTCATTCTGTCTGATTTATGAGCCGTTTTTCTAATGGGGACCACAAAAGTGCCCACAAGGTCAGGATTTACTGGTATAGCTATACTTGTGGGGACATTCGGACCCCACGATGTTAGGAATAAAAGACACACACGGCTATCTTACAATAGATGTAATGGTTTTTATACTGTAAAAACTGTATATTCTATCCCTTTACCCAACCTTACCCCTAAATCCAATCGTTACAGAAAGCAATGTGCATTTTTACATTTTCAAAATACTCTATTCTGTGTAATTTATGAGCCATTTTCCTCATGGGGACCAAAAAAAAATCCTCACATGGTCAAGATTTACTGGTATTGCTTTACTTGTGGGGACATTTGGACCCCACAATGTTAGAAATACAAGACATACACATACACACCCACAAACATGCTCACACAGGCTAATTAGGCAAGGTCAGCTGAGGGGCACTTCTCATTTGCCCATTAGTGAACAGTCCTGAATGGCTAATCAGCCGTTATGCTGAATGAGCAAATCAGAAAGAGCCTTTATAGATTTCCAGAAGAACACTTCAGAAACAAGATTACACACCCATCTTTAAGCTTACACACTTATATCGAATATCTTCAACAAGCAAACAGAACAAAGAAAACATGCGATGACAATCCTCTCTCCTAATGCTGCAGTGTTTTCTATGCTGCTAATACCAAACAGAATTGCTAAATTGTTTGCAATTTGTGTTGCTAAAATCTTTTTATTGAAAATATTTATATCCCATTGTCAATGACATAATGAAAGGGCCTTGCTTGGATACACTGAGTGGTTGCTAGAATGTTTTAAATGGTTGCTTGAATGTACACTCACCGGCCACTTTGTTAGGTACACCTTACTAATACCAGGTTGGACCCCCTTTTGCTTTCAGACCTGCCTTAATTTTTCTTGGCATAGATTCAACAAGGTACTAAAAATATTCCTCAGAGATTTTGCTTTATATTGACATGATAGCATCACACAGTTGCTGCAGATTTGTCGGCTGCACATCCATGATGCCAATCTCCTGTTCCACCACATCCTAAAGGTGCTCAATTGGATTGAGCTCTGGTGACTGTGGAGGCCATTTGAGTACAGTGAACTCATTGTCATGTTCAAGAAACCAGTCTGAGATGATTGGCCCTTTATGACATAGTGCGTTATCCTGCTGGAAGTAGCCATCAGAAGATGGGTACAATGTGGTCATAAAGGGATACACATGGTCACTCAGGCAGGCTGTGGCGTTGACACCATGCTCAATTGGTACTAATGGACCCAAAGTGTGCCAAGAAAATATCCCTCACACCATTACACCACCACCACCACCAGCCTGAACTGTTGATACAAGGCAGGATGGATCCATGCTTTCATGTTGTTGAGGTCAAATTCTGAGCCGACCATCTGAATGTGGCAGCAGAAATGGAGACTCATCAGACCAGGCAACGTTTCTCCAATCTTCTATTGTCCAGTTTTGGTTAGCCTGTGTGAATTGTAGCCTCGGTTTCCTGTTCTTAGCTGACAGGAGTGGCACCCGGTGTGGTCTTCTGCTGCTGTAGCTTATCCGCCTCAAGGTTGGACGTGTTGTGTGTTCAGAGATGCTCTTCTGCAGACCTTGGTTGTAACGAGTGCTTATTTGAGTTACTGTTGCCTTTCTATCAGCTGAAACCAGTCTGGCCATTCTCCTCTGACCATGACACATTTAAAGTCACTTAAATCCCCTTTCTTCCCCATTCTGATGCTCGGTTTGAATTGCAGCAGATCGTCTTGACCATGTCTACATGCCTAAATGCATTGAGTTGCTGCCATGTGATTGGCTGATTAGAAATTTTCATTAACGAGCAGTTGTACAGGTGTACCTAATAAAGTGGCCGGTGAGTGTATGTTTGTAATGAAAGTTTTAGACAATTCGGGTAAATAAGCTATGATTGGCTCGCTCATTAATAGTCTCTAAACTGTAATCTAGGAAAGGAGCTAATGTAAGAGAGTTTGCATTAGCTAAATCTAAGATAATTAAAGACATTACAGAAAGTACTATGAGCTCCATACCTTTCTCTCCTGGAATGGTGCTCATCTCCATGGTCGTCTCTGTTGCAGTGGTTCCACCTATAGCATAAAGATAAAAAGATGAATAGCTGAAGAGTCATTTTCTGTTTGGGTATAATCAGGAGGTACGTATCTGACTGTGCTAATTCCCCTCTTTGCATTGTCATTTTTAAAACGAGCTTTGCCCGATGAGACATGCAAACACATTTCTGTCCATGTGGAACCTTTGCTTTTAGCCTTTAGCAAAGGGGAGTATACTTCTGTGTGACACACACTCTGTGAGACTGCACTGAAGTGAAGAAGATTAGAGGCAGAATGTTAAGTGTAGTGTTAGTATAAGAAGCTGGAAAGCAGGAGAAGGTTTACTAATCAAACATAAACACAATTGAAGTGTCTACTGTCAGGCTGTATGCTGACTACTCTATGGTGGAGATACTGTTGTTGTTGTTTTTTTAATGAGAAGTTGTGAGATTATGAAATAGATTATAATGTGATAATAACATGCTGCATGCTACATACTATACAATACTCATTCATTTTCCTTCGGCTAAGTCCCTTTTTTTATCAGAGGTCACCACAGTGGAATGAACTGCCAACTATTCCAGCATATGTTTTTCGTAGCTGATGCACTTCCAGCCACAACCCACCAATACACTCTCACATACACACATACACACACACACACACACACACACACACACACACACGGCTATAGCTCATGTGTTTGGACTGTGGGGGAAACCGGAGCACCCGGAAGAAACCCATGCCAACACAGGGAGAACATGCAAACTCCACACAGAAATGCCAACTGACCCAGCTGGGACTTAAACCAGTGACCTTCTTGCTGTGAGGCGAAAGTGTAACCACTGAGTCACCATGTCGCCATGTAGTATTCAATCATATATGAATATAAACTAAAGCATGCTACATTGTTGTGGTTTGACCTTGCTACGCTGCAGTTTTACATTAGTGAGACAACTCAGAAATAAATTGAGTGAATTTGCATTTTTAATCTAATTTTATCTGAAATGATCCTAACTTTTGGCAGTCCCCGAAGTCACAAAGTGGAAGTTGCGACTGTGTTTGATACGGCTTGCCATTCATTCATCACTGTCTGGCTTTTATAATGAAATGGAAGGTCAAGTGGAGAGCATTTGGCAAATGTAGGAGGTTATTTCAATATTAGATGCATGCAGAGAATTTGCATACCATGCACAGTATACTCTAGTAGGAGTAGTATGGTAAGTGTGGTTATGGAGGAACAGACGATTAGGGTCTGTGGTGATTAGTGTAGAAGCATTTCCAAAATAAAGGTTGATTTGCAGAAGCAAGGACAATTAGTCTAGTGCAGTGTTTCTCAATCCTGGTCTTGCACCCCACCATGAAATGAAAGTCAAGTGCTCTTTTTTCCCATATTATGATCTACATCCAATTGAAACAGTCCTAACATAAAAGAAAAAGGATGATGCATGGTTTTGTTCATTGGGAACTGATTGGATCATTGGAAGATTGACAATGGATAAAGGCTGAGTAGAAATGGGACACGCCCTAAATGACTGATAGCTCCAACCTAAAGGACTGATAGCTCTGCCCTAAAAGACTGATAGCTCCTGCCTAAAGGACTGATAGCCCCTCCCTAAAGAATTAATAGCCCCTACCTAAATTATTGATAGCCCCACCCTAAAGAAGCAATAGCTTCTCCCTGAATTAATGATAACCCCGCCCCAAAAGCACTGATAGCCCCGCCCCAAAGGACTAATAGCCCCTCCCTGAATTAATGATAGCCTTGTCCCCAAAAGACTGATAGACCTGCCCTAAACTACTGATAGCCCTGCCCTTAGGAACTGATATCCCCACCCTAAAGAATTGATAGCTCCTCCCTAAAGGACTGATAGCTCCTCCCTAAAGGACTGA
>CAIGQZ010035013.1:4224122-4238325 GCA_903798205.1 Danio tinwini | reverse complement strand
GCTCCTCCCTAAAGGACTGATAGCTCCTCCCTAAAGGACTGATAACTTCTCCCTAAAGGACTGATAGCTCCTCCCTAAAGGACTGATAGCCCCGTCCTAAAGCACTGATAGTGTTGTGTGAGCATTATAAATACATTTAATTTACAAAGTTACAGATTGTCATGTATTTTACTTTATGCTGTAATACATTTGTGTTTCTTCTTATTTAATATGAATACATGAAACATTATGTCAAGAATATTTGAAAGTCTTGGAAAATTCATGCCATTTTAGTAGGAAAAATGACTATGAACCCTGAATAAAATATAAATGTTCATATAACAATGCTATAAATTGCCTTTTAAATGAAACACATATGCTCCTTTCAAAATAAAATCATGGTAGAATATCCACTTTGCAGGGCACTTATGGTCGAATTAGAACAAACATCAAAGAGAAACATATGAAACGTGCAGAGCAGTGGAGCGCGAGGACCAAGATTGAGAACCGAAAAGATGCAGCAGGTAAGTGTGCAGTCTCTGCAGGCGGGTGTTAGCACCTGTCTGGTCGTAGTCATCACCTGTTCCACTATGGCAGTTGGCCTGGTCATCGTCACACTCGTCTGATGGTGTGGTGGAGGGAGCAGGCGTAGTAGGAGGCACTGTAGGCACTGCACACAGAAAAACAGACATCAAGATATTAGACAGATTTACAAGGGATGTATTTATATCATTTATCATTCGCCCTCCTGTGAATTACTTTCATATATTTCCCAAATGATGTTGAACAAATTCAGGAATTTTTCACAGTATTTCCTCTAATATTTTTTCTTCTGGAGAAAGTCTTATTTATTATATTTCGGTTAGAATAAAAGCAGTTCTTAATTGTTTTTAACCCGTTTTAAGGTCAATATTATTAGCCCCTTAAAGCAATATTAGTTTTGGATTGTCTCCAGAACAAACCACTGTTATACAATGACTTGCCTAATTACTCTAACTTTACCCTAATTAAGCCTTTAAACACCTTTTTTAAACTTGTTTTTTAATAAGTGTACCGTTGTTCAGACAGGGGCATTTTTATTGATAGATTAAAAACCAAAAATCCTCCAAATGTAACCTGTCGGGAAGGTCTCAAAAATACAACACACAAATTCAAAGCAGCACGCACACACGCACGCACGCACACACACAGTGATTTTTGTTTGGTGTTGTTCAGTGTTAAAACCGGAGTACATTTTAATCCACGAGTGTGAAAGAGTGTATATTTAAGAGTATTTAAGAGGTTCTTTTTAGACCAACAGTGATCAAACCAGTATGCTTTACTTAAACTTGAAACATGTCCTGTTGCATTTTAAAATGCAAAGATTTAAATGTATTGAAATTATTTCTGAAAAGATTAATGAACATTTAATAAATTAAAACTATTTTCAACATATTTGATCACTGTTATATGCCACACACACACACACAGCAATTAATAATATACAAAAAAGGTAAAATACTAACACTTTGAAGGGTAACACACTCCCAGTTTGATGTAAGAATAAACTCAATGAGCTCTGTGAGTAATGTACTAATATCACACTTTATAACGTGTTATTTTAACTCCAAAATGGAGGGAGTCATATGTACACCCAAGGAGTGTTAAGTTAAACTCAAATTGAGTTAAATGTACATTGATTATTTTGCTGTGTAACATCATTCATAACTGTGATGAAAATCATTGAACATCTTGATATAGATATTTGTGTGATAATTTTACATTTATTTAGGCAAGATGCATTTGTGAGAGCATTTGTGAATTATTCATGATCTTACTTGTGTATTTATGAAGAGTGTTTTGAATTTACGAAGTGGACATTGTGAGTAGTGCCGTTCATTAAATGTATTATTTTTGGAGCCTGATCTGTCTCCACAGTAAAGACTGTCCCAAAAAACTCACAAGAAGTGAACTGTTCACAATTGCCAGCTTTTTAAGTAGTTGGAGCTTTTTAATTACTCAAATTTGCGTCTCACCATAGTATGCTACAGCGACATAGAGCTAATGCAACGTCAGTATGTTATAATCAGTCATGATGATCTATTACTGAACTGATACCGAATCATCTGCATTGCAATGCATTGAAGAAACAATTCATTTCAACAGCCCTAATATTCATTCATTCATCTTCCTTCGGCTTAGTCTCTGATTTATCAGGGGTCGTCACAGCGGAATGAACTGCCAACTATTCCAGCATATGTTTTACATAGCGGATGCCCTTCCAGCCGCAACTCGGTGCTAAGAAACATCCATACAGTCTTACATTTACACACTCATACACTACGGCCAATTTAGTTAATCAATTCCCCTATAGCGCATGTGTTTGGACTGTGGGGAAAACCAGAGCACCCGGAGGAAACCCACGCCAACACTGGGAGAACATGCAAACTCCACACAGAAACACCAACTGACCCAGCCGGGACCACCAGCGGCCTTCTTACTGTGAGGAGACAGTGCTAACCACTGAGCCCCCGTGCTGCCCACCCCTAATATATTTACGGTGTATAAGTTTTAGGTCTAAAACAATCATGCACGACGCATGACATGGTCCAATTTCCACAGTAGGTGATTACTGAACGTCCAAAACCACAGCAGTTATTTTGTTGTTTTCATTTGTTGTCTGTCTTCCACAAATCATCTTAACGATTATGTGCTTTCTGTAGTCTTTCCAAGTGTGCGAGCGTTTGATGCAGGCCTGTGCGTGACTCTGGGTGCTGGGATGTTCTGCTCCACCCTGGCCCGTACAGATGGTTGTGTCCTTTCATTATGGCCGCCCGTGCCCCCTTTGGATGTGGCCTTTGCCTACATCTGCCTAAAGCCCTGTGTTTACTCTCAGCTTGTAATGAGCTGCCCTTAAGCCTGCAGGGTTTTCCCGGGATAGAAATGAGGGGGAACAAATGTGCAGGGAGGGAGAGGGGGAAACGGGAGCTGGAGTGGAAGTTGTGTGGGCATTTTTAAGAGAGTCTCTAAAGCCGAAAGGTCACGCAGAGGTTATAGCAGTGGCTTGGACAGCACTGTTGGCCACACACACTCCTGCTAGGACTCGCCACCCTGCTGTTAGGAGTGAGTATGTGTGATTATAAGAGTTTTAGCTGAGGCCTCATTTACACTAATACGTTTTAGTTTAGTTTAACAGCGTTTCAGAAGGAAGGTGATCTACATCCACACTGGTGTTTCAGCTAGCGTTTCTGAACAGCTCTCTGTCCACACTACACCGTTGAACATGTACATCCCGTGACCACACATACACTCTGGCAAGAGCTGCAGCGTATAAGCGCATCTGAGCTCCAGGCAGTCAGTGGGTGTTTTGAGCACAGAATCCCAGGTGAGAGCAGTGCACGTCGGACGGTTTATCAAGGATCTATTGCTGGATCTAATCTCACTATATTTGTCAAACATGATATTTAATTCATCTTGTCCATATTTAAAGACTCTTTGGTCTTTTGAATTTATTACCTGTTCTCAGGTAACATGTTCTGGCTGAACGCAGAGAAGAGTATTATTTTATATAACTACATACACTGATTCTGCATATTTGACTGATTGCTTGCCTTTATTTCCTATATTGTATAAACTTATCGTATGTTATACTTTTATAATGGCCATTACTGATTATTAAAACTGATATTCATCAAAGAGACAGGGTGTGTTTCATGTTTTTCAATGAAAATGAAAGGAGGCAGTGATTTAGGCTCTGTTTTGTTATAAATATGCATACAGTGAAGATGACGCTCATATAAATATGGAACTATATAGTTTTTTTTCCCCATATCAAACTTCTGAAGTCTGAACTTAAGGAAAGGATGGAAGACTGTACTTTGTGTTCTTAATATTTAGGAAAAGCCCCAGTCAGATAGGCGACTGTCTGCAGCCATGCCTACATTTTCAGATGTCTCGTTTTCCCCCATCCACACTGACACAGAGCAGCAGCATTTTCAAATTAATGGCGCTCAAAAACTCTGGGGTAGTGTGGCCGGATAGCAAAACCTATGCGCTTTAAAACTAAAACATTTAAGTGTAAACGGAGCCTAAGACTAGGTGCTTTTATACAATACCAGTCAAACGTTGGGATCTATACAGTGCAAAAAATGCTTTTATCTTGTTTCTAGTCCAAACATCTAAATATTCTTCAATCAAAAATATTGTTTTGTTTTCAGAAATAATGAGTCAAAATTAAGTGAGTTTTTCCTTTAAACAAGCAAAATAATCTGCCAATGGGGTAAGAAAAATAATCTTGTTTTTGCTTAGATATGAGATTATTTTTCTTACCCCGTTGGCAGATTTTTTAGCTTGTTTTAAGTTAAACGTAATTTCATTTTGACTCATTATTACTAAAAACAAAACGATATTATTGAATATTTATATAGATATATTTAAATGTTTGGACTAGAAACAAGACAAAAACTCTAAGAAAGAAATCATTTTTTGCTGTTAGTTTGGGAAACAGACACAATACCATTCTAAAGTACAATAAATTATTTATTTTTTTACTTTTATTCATCAAGAGTGAAAGTAAACACATTTATAATGTAAACAATTGGCAAATTGTTCATTGAAGCAACACAAACTCTTTTCAGCATTGATAATTGTAAGAGTAATTTTTTATAATCCTGTACCAATAACAACTGATCCTAATAGAACTGATCACGTGAAAGAGTAATGATGATGGAAATTCAGCTTTGAATGACGGGAATACATTACATTTGAAACTACATTGAAATAGGAAATATTTTTAAAAAATACTTTACTAATAAATAATATAAATAAATACTCATTAATAATATTTTTACTGTATTTTTGATCAAATAAATGCAGCTTTGCTAAGAAGATTTTCCCTTTCTTAAAACGTAAAAAAGAAAATCTCAGATTTTTGACTGGCAGTGTATAGCGAGTGTTGGACTGCATGTACGTCTGCTGGCATTAAAAGTGAAAACAAGCATTATCATCCGACTAAAGCTCCCCGATGGGATGCTGTGGCTTACACAAGCAAGTCTCACAGTCTCTCAGAAATCCAATATGTAAATCCACTTAACGCTGCCTCAACAGAAAACACACACACACACACACACCATCAGAGCTAAACTAATTCAGAATAAAGACAGAGGGGAAGACATCAAGGACCTTTCCGTAATCCTTCAAGGCAGGTGGACCAAAGATTATCTCCAGCTGTTATTTAGGAGTGTCCCTGCGTTTCTGTGTAGGAGACATCCTTTGATGGGACAAGTAATTATGAAGAAAGCTAAGCCGTACTCTATTTTGCTCTCTGGAGTGTATAAGCCCAAATTTAATAATAAAAGCATGTGTACTAATAAGACCACACACTTCAAATTCACTTTTAAGATCAAACGTCTGTCATTTGTTCACTTGGTTTAGACGGTATGCACTCAGACAATGCATTATTGACAGCAATGTAATGATGTGCGTCTTTTGTGAAGCTGCTTTGGAATTGATTATTGTGAAAAAGCTTAACAAGTAAACTTCAATTAAATCTAATTATACGGGTAAAATAAGTATTGAACTTTTCTCAGAAAACATATTTCTTATGGTGCTGATGACTTGAAATTTTCACCAGATCAGTCAGGAACAACCAAAGTAATGCATACATACAAGGAAAACAAAACTCAGAACTGAAGTTCTGTGTAATTAACTAAGAACATTGAACACATGAAGAAAGGATGGTGTAAAAAGGCATGGAAAGCTCAGACAGAGCTGAAATCTCTCAGAAAGCTAAGCTATACACTATCTTGCTCTCTAAAGTGGATAAGTCCAAATTTAATAATAAAAGCATCTGTACTAATAAGACCACACACTTTAAACTCGCTTTTAAGATCAGGCGTCTAAGATTTTGTTTGTCTTTTGTTCACTTGGTTTAGACAATATGTCTTTTGAGTGCACTCAGACGATGCATTATTGACTGTAATGTAATGATGTGCATCTTTTGTGAAGCTGCTTTGGAATTACAATTATTGTAAAAACACTTTACAAGTAAACTTGTATTGAATTGAATTATACGGGTAAAACAAATATTAAATGTCACAAATTTTCTCAGAAAACATATTTCTAAACGTGTTGCTGACTTGAAATTTTCACCAGATGTCTGGACCAACCCAAGTAATCCATCCATACAAAGAAAACAAAACTAATTAGTATTGAAATTATGTTCTGTGTAATAAAATTAAACAGAACAGGGAAAAAGTATTGAACACATGAAAAAGGGGTAAAAAGGCATGGAAAGCTTAGACAGCAGCTGGAATCTCTTAGTATTATTCAGCAACTGCTCTTTGTCAGTGTAAATGAACAGTATGTGCATCAGCAACACCTACATTTCCAGATGATGATGACGATGATGAAACAGGGTGAACATTTCAGCAAGACAATGAGAATCTTGTGACCTTGTGTTCTCATGCAACATAAATGTCAACCGCCAAAGCTTAGTTCCAATACTCAAGACAGCAAGAACGAAGGACACGTGACAAAACCCTGATGCCCTCTTGATATTGAGGGTACATCAAATGCAGACTTAACCGGCAGAATTATCTCTAGAAGTCCCATAAATCATTGCAGCTAAATAAAGGAGCACCACTTATGAAGGAGATAACTTATTTATCCCAGGAGAAACATTCATGTGACAATCCTAATAAAGGCATCAACATATTAAGGGTGTTTATTTGTTGAAATTCATGTTAAAATCTGTTTTATTTGTATTGTGGAAATTTGTAAGGGTTTTGCGCATGTTTTATATAATGAAAAGGAAAAAACAAAACATAACGCAAGTCCATTCCCTGTGTTCTTTGCATTGATCCAATGATCACAAACATAGTCAATAAAACTCTTAATTGCTTGTTTTAAGGAAAAAACAACTTAATTTTGCCTCATTATTTCTGAAAACAAGACAATATTAAGAATATTAAGTAAGAAAAGCAGTTCACAGTTAAGGAAGCTACTCAGAAAATGTCATATCGAAATGTGATGCACTTGCAATATATATGTGTGTGGGTGTGTGTGTGTGTGTGGGTGTGTGTGTGTGAATCAGTTTTCATCTTACCTTCCATTTCACATCCCAAAAGTTCCAGTCTGAGTCCCATGCCAGCAGGAGTGCCTCTATCTGGGTAAATCCTTACAAAGCGTGTCAATACAGGCTCCATTGTCCTCAATGCTGGGGTGTCATAGTTCAAATTCCCCTCAAAAATCTGCCAAGAACAACGACAGAGACCAAGACAGTAGTTAGCAGTCAAGCAGAGAAAAAGAAGGAAAAGGAAAAAGATAAGGGGGAAGGATTTATTAAGAGTATCCCAAAGTCTGACAGGGAAAGCAAAGCACAGAGCTTTAATGAAAGAGAACAAGTGAGAGGGCACACAGCTCGCACCTTTCTTAACTTAAGCACTGCCACTGTATTTCTAATGCAACAAAGCACTAGAGAAAAGAAAGACTTCAGCTTCTGACACTGCACAGCTGAGCTAGCGCAAAAAAGAAAAAGGCTACAGGCTAACACTGTGGTCTATGACAGCAAGATGCACAAAAGCATCAGCCTTTGACTTCACATTTTGGAAGTCTTACAACCAAGACACAAGGTTTTACAGGAGACTCACCAGAGGAAAAAAAACAACCAAAGTAATCCATACATACAAAGAAAACAATTTAATTTAAGAATTTAAGTTATGTGTAATTAATTGAAATGACAAGGAAAAGCTATTGAACACATGAAGATAGGAAGGTGTAAAAAGGCATGGAAAAACCAGACAGCAGCTGAAATCTCTCAGTATTATTCAGCAACTCGTTAGTGTAAGTGAATATTATCAACTTTAGCAACACCTTCATTACCAAAAGATGAAGATGAAACCAGATTGGACATTTCAGCAAGACAATAATCCCAAACACAGCCAAGAAAACTGGTTTTCAGAGAATTGGTTTCAGAGAAAGAAAATAAAGCTGCTAGAATGACTAGTTAAACACCAGAGCTAAACCTAGAAGTACATACAACTAAAGATCAGATTTATAGACCAGACCCACAGTACGGTAATATTTTTAGACTTTGTTGAAGTATGGAAATTAAATTAATAAATAAAACAAATCACACCTGAGCAATGCAGGTAGCTTAATTCTCCATATAAAAGGCGTCTTGATGTTGTCATTACCAAAAATCCAAACATTTTCTTTTATACAAAGTATTAAATAGAGCAAGATGCACAAAAGCATCCTTCTGAAGTCTTACAAGCACGACACAAGGTTTAACAAAAGACAAACTAAGAAAAAAGCACTTGCCAGAGAAAAAAAAGGGATCGGAAGAAGACAAGAAGTCATGAAAGAACATTAATGCCCCTTTACTTTTAAAAAATGCGTCGACTTTTGTCCTTTAGGCTAAGGAACAGATATAAAGGTTTTCTATGGGGTCTGATATTCTAATGAGGAATAAAGCATGTAGTCTATGTTTTACAAAAAGATAAAAACATGTGATTCATGTTTCATTTATATTCTGGATTTATATATGGTGGCCACAATCGCTACACTGAAACAATGCTTTCCTTACCTAAAGTTTTTGTCTCAAGTCCAAATAACTCTTGAATCATGCAGTATTTTCTGGAGAAGTAAAAGTTTTTGTCTTGTTTTCAGAAGTATTAAGTTAAAATTACGTGTGTTTTTTCTTAAAACAAACTTAATATTCTTGCTTTCCTTTTATTTTGCTTAATTTTGAATTATTATGTCTGAATATTGTTACTTGTTTCTTGGTTTAACATTTATTGATACTTATTGATAAGGCAAAAAATTAAGTAAGAAAAGCATTTTTTGCAGTGTAATGAGCTCTATACATGACTTTTGTTTTAGTTAATTGAAACTTCCTACATAATGTAGCTGTGCTAGTTTTAGTCACAATATTCAATATATGGACTTATGGCACAACACATGCACATGTCCTTAATCATTTTTGGTGATGCAATATATATCGGTCATACATAAATCAATATTTTAGCTGATTGTGCATCATCTCTATCTCTGTTGGAAGTGTCAGTGTCAGTATGGTTAAAAACACTGTAGTATTTACTTTAAATTACTGTAGTTTTTTCTTATGTGGGTGTCTGACAGCTGATAACAGATCTGGTAGCAGATATCACAGCCTCTGTTACTCTTTACCTTGCACTTTTGTGTTAACATTTATTATTATTTATTTAGGATATGCGTTTTCACATTCTAATTCCAATGCCTGATTATTAAATATTTAAAATGACTATATATATATATGACTATATATATCATACAACAGAAAATACATATCATGACAGGCCTATCTAGTTTCTACATTTCTTGTATCACACTTTCTTTTTCTCTCCAATGTTGTGCTCACAGCACTAAATTAACTATTGTCATTCTCTCCTCCGTCCCATCTGAGGGCTTTGGGAAAAATACAATATAGCTCCATATTCTCCAACTACTTACCTAAGCAACTAAGAGAGCAGCAGCTCAGTATAACCTGATACTTATTCACAACAATTTTAAATGAGCATGCAGTTTATGTCCGCATATTTTACCTTGGGCTTATTGCCGGTAGCATCCATCACCAATTTCCAATCGGATCCATTGTTGCTGTATCCCAGACGAAACTTCTTCATGAACACCTTGTTATCTCGGTGTTTGCCTCCCTGGATGATCAAACCTTTGACCAGTTTTTCTTCGGCCAGATCTATTTGCAGCCATTCGTCCACATAAGGTTGCGATTGTGGCAGTAACATCCATCCTGAACGGCTGGTCAGCAGACGAGCATTTTCTGAAACCCAGGTACGCTCGATGTGGGACGAGACGGTGATCTGAGAGTCTGCGATCAGGCCTGAAACCATTCCCAACATTCCTGAGCACGGATACTCTGTTGAGGGACAAAGACAGTGTTAGATTGAGGGAAATTGTCCCTACTCTAATACTAAATTCACACAAAATGGATTTTTTTTGGGCTGGTTTTTAGTCCAAATAAATCAAGAAGCATTTTTTTAGACAAGCAAAAAATATTGTCTTGTTGTAAGAAATATGCCTAAATTAAGTGAATTGTAATAACATAATCTGCCAATGGGGTAAAGTAAATAATCTTATGTCTAATTGAAAACAAGTTTATTTTAAAGAAAAACTCACTGCATCTTCTCAAACACATCTACTACGCAAGATCAAATAATTAAATTCAAGGAAACATTTGTGCAAGGAAAAAAAAACATGCCATGAGTAAACCAGAGCGAGTGACACGTGCATTGCGTCAAAACAAGATAAATTTCTTGCCCCATTTGTTGATTATTGGCTTGTTTTAAGGGATATCTCACTTAATTTTGGCATATTATTTCTTACAACAAGACAATAATTTGTGCTTGTCAAGAAAAATGCTTCTTCATTTAAGAATTTGCAGATATTTGAACTGAAAACAAAACAAAAAAAAAATCAAAGAAAAGCATTTTTTTGCAGTGTGCACGAGTAAATTACATTTAAAGTCAATTCAAACGTGTGAATAGAGGTGAGTTATATTGAATTAATTGACGTGGTATGCTGCAAACATGTGTAATTCTTCTCAAACACATCTACTGCTCAAGATCAAATAATTGAATTCGAGCTAAAAATGTGTACAAGGTAAAAAAAAAAAAACCTTCCATGAGTAAACCAGAGCGAGTGTCGAGTGCTTCATGTCTAACCAAGATCATTCTTTAACTTCATTGGCAGATTATTTTGCTTGTTTTAAGGAAAAACTCAGTTATTATTCCTGAATATAAGACAATAGTTTGTGCTAGTCTAGAAAATGCTTCTTGATTCAAGGACTTTTAGATATTTGGATTAGAAATAAGTAAAAACAATTGAGTGTCTATAAGTAAATGACATAAAAAGTCAATTCAAACGTGTAAATAGAGGTGAGTTATATTGAATTAATTGACGTGGTATGCTGCAAACTTGTGTAATTCTTCTCAAACACACCTACCGCTCAAGATCAAATAATTGAATTCAAGCTAAAATGTGTGCAAGGGAAAAAACATGCCATGTGTAAACCAGAGCCAGTGAAGAGTGCTATATAACCAAGATCATTTTTTAACCTCATTGGCCGATTATTTTGCTTGTTTTAAGGAAAAACTCAGTTATTATTCCTGAATACAAGACAATAGTTTGTGCTGGTCTAGAAAATGCTTCTTGATTTAAGAATTTTTTGATATTTGGACTGGAAATAAGTCAAAAAATAGTAAGAAAAAGTAAATTCTAAACAAAGTCAATTAAAATATAAGTTTTGTATGCTGCTAACACGTGTAATTCTCCTTAAACTCATCTACGGCTCAGGATCAAATAATTTAATTTAAGCCAAAAATTTGTGCAAGGGAAAAAAACATCCCATGAGTAAACAAGTGCAAGTGACGAGATTTTCATGTCTAAAAAAAGATCATTCTTTTAACCGATTGGCACATTATTTTGCTTGTTTTAAGGAAAAACTCAATTTTTGGCATATTATAAGACAATAATTTTTGCTTGTCTATAAAATGATTCTTGATTTAAGAAATTGTAGACATTTGTACTAGAAACAAGGCAAAACATAGTACGAAAAAGCTAATTCCAAACAAAGTCAATTAAAGTGTAAGTTATTTTAATTACTTACTGTTTTTATCTCTATTACATAATGGTGGTGATTTTAATTTATTTGTACATATAGATTTTTATTAATATACATAACCATATCTATTTTAGTGCTTCTTAACTATATGCTTGATTGATTGTATAATTTTTGTATTGTTTTTTTAGGTTGTCTAGAGACAACAGATGAAAAATAGCCTTCTGGCTAATTCTGGTACGTTTGCAGAAATGCTAATTAATGTACATTATCCCTGCCAAATAAACAAATAAATTAAATTAAAATAATATTGAATTAATGGACTTGTATACTGCAAACACATGTAAATCTTCTCAAACTCATCTACTGCACAAGATCAAATAATTGAATTCAATCAAATCATTTGTGCAAGGGGAAAAAAAACATCCCATGAATAAACCAGAGCTAGTGGCAAGGTGCTTTGTGTCTAGTGTACGCAATGAAAAGCAGTAGAAATAAAATATAAGTACATTTCATGTTTTTAAGAGCAGGGCCTGCTAAGCAGCCAAACCCTGATCCATTGGTTACTGTTGTGGTAAACAAATGTACCATTATTATTTAGCATGCCAATAAAACACATGAGGACAGAGAATGAATGTGTTAATGAAAGATTGGATTAGCTGTGACTGGATGAGTCTGAGAATAAGAGAAAATGACTGATAAACAGGTAGAAACCTTCTCAGCTCGGTGAGCTGGGAAACATTCTTACCAACAACCTAAAGAGGTCACAGGCCATAAAGAGGCCGAACAAAGAGAGACGGAAAGACATTCACTGCGCAGGAAAGACGGATGAAGTGGACAGAACAGATAAAATACCTCTTGTTCTCTTTGTTTCTCTCTCTCCGTCTTCCTTTCACAGCCCGACCTTGTGCATTAACTCTCCTGCCTCTTTTCCTTAAGCTACACCTAATTAAAACCTCTCCAGTGCTTTCGCCTCTCAAGCTTCATTTCTACCCTCCTTTTTCTTTTGTTTCTCATCTACTTTACTATTCAAACCTACTGCTTCATCCCTCTTGCAATCTATCTTCATCTTTCCAAACTGACTTGCTTCATTTCCAGCGTTGATAATAAGATATTTCACGCTTTGCTACGTTTAGGCAAGTTGAGTTTGAGGGAAATGATCAGACATGCAGTGTTGTTTGTGTGTTGCCTGTCATGACTTTTCATACCTTATCCAACTCTTTGGGATTTGTGACCTGCCAGCGATACCGTAATCTACGATCAGCACCCATGGAGCAGGGAGACCATCTCAGACTAGTCACAGATGGACCTAATGTCCCGTGAAATACCACCAGAACAGAGTTTTCATTCACAACACTGCCTTTGTACTGATGTAGGGAACTTCCTCTGTAGTTTTGGAACGGAAAGAGCACTTGTCTGTGTGTCCTAATGTAAGCTCCAGGCTCCTAAAGCAACAAATATTTAGGACTAGTCATGGGACGAAAACCGGTTTCAAGGTTTACTATCAAGACAAGGTTTTAAAACCACTAAAATCTTCTGTTATACCGTTCTTATGGTATATTTCCAGACACGCCATTGACTTCTCTGAGCTCGGAGGCATTTGGGATGGACCCTTACACAGTGGAAATGTGTACTGTGGTCAGATGAAGCAGTATTTCAGTTTTTTTTTTTTTTTTTTGGAAAAATGAACGCTGTGTGCTCCAGACCAAAGAAGAAAAGGATCATCCAGACTAACGTCCAAAAGCCAGGGTCTGTCATGGTTGTGTCAGTGCCCTTTTCAAAGGTAACTTGCACTTCTGTGATGCACCATTAATGCTGAAAAGTACATAGAGAGTTTGGAGCACAATATGCTGCCTTCTTTTCCAGGGACACCCACGCATATTTCAACAAGACCATGCAAAACCACATTCTGCACACATTACAAAGTCCTGGCTGCGGAGGAAGAGGATACAGGTACTTGATTGGCCTTCCTGCAGTCCCGACCTGTCCCTAATAGAGAATGTGTGGAGCATTTTAAAAAGCGCAAAATACGACAACGCAGACATCATACCGTTGCCCAACTTAAGACTTGTTTTCAGGAAGAATGGGACAAAATTACACATGAAACACTTTATCACTTGGTGTCCCTAAATGTCTTTTAAGTGTTGTGAAAAGTAACGGCAACATTACAATGTAGTAAATGCTTTTCTGCTCCTACTTTTTTTGAAATGTGTTGCAAGAACTAAAATTGGAATACACGCTTATTTAAAAAAAAACAATAAAATAATAATAAATAATGTTTGTTCTGCAAAGAAATACAAATAAAAGTCAAAGTCATGCTTGTTCTGATTTGGGGTTGTATTATAAATGTTTGGCAAAATAAAATACATTGATAAAAATTGCTGTTTTTAGCCAGACATTTAAAAAGAATGTATTTTAGAGCAGTAATCAAAATATCGTGAAATGGTAATAGTTTTATTCAAGGTTTTCATACAGTCAGGATTCGAGCCAGATCTTGTTCCAGAAAATGTCAGAAATTTGTGTTTTGCCTTCTGGTATTTATTTTAATGGATCCGACATTAACTTGTGCATGGTGAATACCTGTGTGTGTGTGTGTGTGTGTGTGTGTGTGTGTGTGTGTGTGTGTGT
>CAIGQZ010035013.1:4195553-4214535 GCA_903798205.1 Danio tinwini | reverse complement strand
GTGTGTGTGTGTGTGTGTGTGTGTGTGTGTGTGTGTGTGTGTGTGTGCGTGTGTTTGTGCGTGCACATGTGAGTGTGTGTTTCTGAACCTCACAGTCATTCTTTCATCATTTCCAATCAGTTTTCAATCTTAATTTTTTTTCCAATTTGTCAGCAAGACATGTTGAATAATCTAGACTATAATGGCATGGCGTATCTTCACTTACTCCTGCAAGTACAGGTCAGAATGAGTGTGTTGTTTAATCTTGACATGATTATACGTGTTAATCTGCATATAAATGGTGCATTATTACACGCTTTTTTACATTTTTAACAAAACTCATTAGAAAATATATTTATAGTACATATACACTTGAAGATTAAGTTTTTCACCCTCATGTATAATTTTAATTCTTCCATGTTTACTAAATTCTGTTTAACGGAGAGAAGATTTTACCAACACATTTCTGATCATAATAGTTTTAATAACTAATTTCATGATTTCTTTTCTCTTTGCCATGATGACAGCACATAATATTAGATTAGATATTCTTCAAGACACTAGTATTCAGCTTAAAGTGACATTTAAAGGCTTAACTAGGGTAATTAGGGTAAAGGTAGGGTAATTATTTATATATTTTGAAATGATTTTCTGTAATATTTTTGTTATGCTTAATATTTCTAATAATCAGTTTGTTCACCATAAAATAAGTCAAGTTATCTGCATGTGTTGCTGTTTTCAGGATCACTGCACTCAAGTGTGTTGTCGCATTTAATGATATTTTGAGACTAAATTATGCATTCTTATGTTACACTTTTGGTTTGTCTGACAGGGAGAAAACCCCATCTACAAGAGCGCCGTCACAACTGTAATCAACCCCAAATACGAAGGCAAATAATGGCCACCAGAATCACTCACCGGGATGTTTGGCAAGGGATGAGTGTGGGGATTTCCTCGCTTTTTCTTTATCTTCTCATTCTTTTAGATCAGTATTGTAGCGCTCATTTTAAGGAAGTTGTATTTCATAAAGGACTGTCCGCCTCTCATCCCTTGCAAACCTGTACAGTCTGTATAGTCTTGTAACTCTCATTAGTTTGTCTTCTTTTAAACTCAGTGTACATTCACACATTCAGTTTAGAACCGACATATATTTGTGCCTTTGCATAAAACTTTATGTGAAAAGGATCCTTTCAACCCAGACTTATTGGAAATACATGCCTACATTTTTGCCAAATATGAAATGCATTGCTCTGGGTACATTTCAATGTGTTTCAGATGACATCTGACAAGCCACTGTCTACATTTTTGAGAATCTAAAATACTTTTAAGACCACAATATAGTTCTTTTCGCTCTTAGTTTGGGGGCAAAAATAAGTTTAAGTAACGTTATTTCTAGATTTCTAGCAAATTACTGACCTGAACCCAACCAATAGTGTTTTTAAAAGCAGATGAAAGAGAAAAGCGGACTGTGACCACACAGTTTTACCTTTATTCTTCAATAATATGTCTCTCAATTCAGAACCGACAGATATCTGTGCCTTTGCATAAAGCGAAGTTATGAGTTTAACTTTGTTAAAGGGATCCTTCCAGCTCAGACTTGATTGAAAATATGAAATTGGAAGGAGATTGGAAATACATGCAAAATATGAAATACATTGCTCTGGGTACATTTCACTGTACGTTTCAGATGACAAATCCACTAGCGGGTGCTGTCGTCCCTTTTGAGAATCTGAATTGCATTACTTTTAAGACCACAATATAGTTCTTTTTCGCTCTTAGTTTGGGGCCAAAAGTAAGTTTAAGTAACGTTCTTTCTAGATTTCTAGCAAATTACTGACCTGATCCCAACCAATAGTTTATTTTTAAAAGCAGATGGAGGAGAAAAGTGCACTGCAACCACATAGTTTTACCTTGATTTTACATTAAAATAATGGTTTATTCTACAATAATATGTCTCTCAATTTAAAATTGACAGATATCTGTGCCTTTGCATAAAACATTTATGAGTTTTACTTTGTTAAAGGGATCCTTCCAGCTCAGACTTGATTGGAACTACGTGCAAAATATGAAATACGTTGCTCCGGGTACATTTTGCAGTATGTTTCAAATGACAAATCCACTACAGGGTAATGTCTTATCTTTTGTGAATCTGAAATGCATTACTTTTAAGGCCACAATATAGTTAGTTATATCTCGTTCTTAGTTTGAGTGCAACAATAAGTTTGTGACTTTATACTGATTTCTAGCAAATTACTCACCTGAACCCAACCAATAGTTTTTTTAAAAGCAGATGGAAGAGAAAGGTGCACTGTGCACATAGCTTTACCTTGATTTTACATTAAAATACTGCTTTATTCTTCAATAATATGTCTCTCAACCGACAGATAAAATTCAGGCCAAATAGGAAATACATTGCTCCGGGTACATTTCGCTGTATGTTTTAAATGACAAATCCACTAGAGGACACTGTCTACATTTTTGCGGATCTGAAATACGTTACTTAAGCCTACAGTATAGCTCTTTTTCATTCTTTGTTGAGAGCGAAAATGCTCAATTGTAAGTTGCTTTGGACAAAAGCGTCTGCTAAATGTAAATTTAAAATACATTTAAAAAGGCTGAGTAACCTTATAGCAAATTACTGACCTGAACCCAACCAGTAGTGTTTTCAGAAGCAGATGGAAGAGAAAAGTGCACTGTGATCACAGTCTTACCTTGATTTTACCTTAAATAATGCTTTATTCATCTATATGTCCCTGTAAATATCATTAGTGTGAAAAGGAAGAAAGGCTGTTATCATACTGCCCTCTAGTGGTCATTTTACCTAGAAACTGCAGTCATGAAGTATGCATGAAGTAGATTTTTATGATTTCCTGAAGGATGCATTTCCAATGGTCCTGTGTTGAATCCTTTATCATTACCCACGAAATCCTAAAAGCTCATCAAATGCAATTTGAAACCATTGTTTAGATTTTTGTTTTTATTCTGTCCTGCCTTTCCTGTCATATGTATGTGTTTGTTTTTCTGAGCTGATGAATGTTTGGTTTTGATAATCTATGCATACTCGTTTACTCTGACGCATCTTGCATTTCATGCCAAAAATGCCTTGTTTTTTAGACGGTGCAAAATATGTATTTCTGTCTTATTGTTGCTTTTAGAAAATCATCTTGTGGTCAATTTATGTATTTTACATGTTATGAAGGATTATATGTTGAATTATTATGTGGCTCTTGATGAGCATAAGTGTAAATCCTGTCGTTTTGTTGCCCATCAAGTGTAGAAAGCCAAATATCCTTAAAGTCTTGTTAGAAATGAGTATGATTGTTGACAATTACAACTGAAGAAGGACAAAATTAAGTTGTAATTTGCATATTTAGAGTCAGATGAAGCTACAAAATGCTTTTGTTTGAGGGTTGATATCTGGAAAAATGAAGAATTCAAGTGTAATTTTGTGTTTAAAAGTTTATATAATTTACTCAATGGTACATCAGCCCTGTATCTTTACTTATTTTAATAATAATAATAGAGTACTGCTCACTTTTTCCACAGATTTTGGTTCACGAAGTATTTTATCCATTCATTTTCTGAAATGTTGTGATCTAAATATATACATAAATATTGAAGTATTTTGAGATTATAATGAGATTCAATTGCAGCGCTTCATGGAAGTGGGCAGAGCTAAAGATCTTTTGATGTGCTTTACTCACTGCAACTCTGATTGGTGGACTTGCACGCACAGCATCATGGGTTATGTAGTTTTTCACTACAAATTTTAGTATTGAACACTGTATTCATTATTTTAAGAATAAGTTGAATTTATGTGAATAGAGTGTGTATGAGTTCAACAACAGTATATACATCGATTAACAGCCTCAGAACAGCTCTGTCAACTGTAGATATGGTTAAAAATCCTTAATATTTACCCTATGAAGAAAATGAATGGAGGATTTGCTTCTAGAACCACACTCTTGTGCTCTATTAAACATGAAGTAGAAGATTCAGGCATTTAAAACCTGAATCACTCACAAAATATGATCAATGATAAGATTGCTTGCCCCAACACCCAATGTATTAGCTTGAGGATGTTTTAAGTGCCTTTATTTCTCAATATTGCAGTTTTTGAATTTATTTATTAAAACAAAATCTAAATAACTCTGTTATGTCTTTTTCACACTGTAGTGGTAGACACCAAACAAAGATCAAGATGCATACTATATATTGATGATGATGGATGGATGGACGGACAGATGGATAGAAATGTGGATTGATGGATGGATTGATAGATAGATAAAGAAATGTAAATAGATAGATAGATAGATAGATAGATAGATAGATAGATAGATAGATAGATAGATAGACAGATTGATAGACAGACAGACAGACAGACAGACAGACAGACAGACAGACAGACAGACAGACAGACAGACAGACAGACAGACAGACAGATGAATAAATAGAAATGTAGATGGATGGACGGACAAATAGATGGCTAGATAGATAGAACGTTTAATGGATGGATCCATTAACAAAGATCAAGATGCATACTATATATTGATGATGATGATGGATGGATGGAAGGACGGACAGATGGATAGAAATGTGGATTGATGGATAAAGAAATGTAAATAGACAGACAGATAGACAGACAGATAGATAGATAGACGGATGAATGGACAGAAATGTAGATGGATGGACAGACAAATAGATAAATAGATGGCTAGATAGATAGAACGCTTAATGGATGGAAATGTGGATGGACAGATAGATGCATAGATAAATATTCATGTGCCTTTTTTTTCCTTGTTAAATGCATATTAATTTACATACATGCAATCACAGGCCTCACAATTATATATGTATGTTTATTAAAATGTAATTAACATTTAAATAAACAGACATAAGAGTTTCATATATGAAATACTATAATATATATAGTCTTTTGTCATTCTGGCAGTGCATTAACAGCTATTGACCAACAGAGGGCAGCAGCGTGTAATAAATACAGGTAAAGTCCAGATGGGATACAGCTCACATCAAAATAGCATCATTTTTGTGACCCTGTACAACAATCATATTTTCATATTGCTGTTAGGGTGGGAGTAGGCGTTAATAAAATACAATTTAATAGGTAGTTTACTTAATAGTGTGAATACTTGTCAGTGTAATTACTGTTTTTACATGTGATGTCTAGGTTTTGAGTTGAGGTAACGCTAGACGTTAATATTCACTTAACATATGAAAACTAGCAGACATTAGAAGGGGGAAAAATACATTTGAGCTAGGAAAGTAATATTTTTTACTTTGCTTGTTTTTGGGAAAGCAAAGCCTGGTTTTTAGTTAAACCCATCAAAGTTAATGCGGGCTTTTAATTTTCAGTCATCCAACTCAAGCGCTTCCGGTGAACGGTCATAAATGATAAGGTCACCACGTTTAAGATATCTTCAAAACAAGTCTGGTACCCAACCGCCAGTAAAACCCAAAGAAGAAGAAGATATCTTTAAAAGTCGCTGATCCTCGCTGCCTCAGTGAGATAAAGAGCGTCTCAAACCGTACATGAAGCATTGCATTAATTTACATTGCACCGCGTCATGTCTTCAAAATATGGACATTTATTTTAATTGCATTACAACAATGATGCTGTAAAAGAAACTGTAAGAAGTTGAAAATAGTCACACAAACATTTCACCAGAAGTTTAATGGTGGCTAAAAAAACACTAGCTGTGCATAAAGCCCAGAAATAGCTCTTTTTGAAGCATGTCATTGCTAATGTTTGAGCTGTAACGCATCAAACTCGATTCCTGGAGGGCTGCAGCTCTAATTAAACACACCTGAACCAACTAATCACGGTGATATGGAGCTGATGTGGCCCTGCAGGAGTTGAGTTTGAGACAACTGCTTTAAGAATCAGAATCAGAATCAGTTTTATTGCCAAGTGTGCTTCACACACACAAGGAATTTGTTTTGGCAACAGAAGCTTTCAGTGTACATAAAGTGACGAGTGACAACACAAAATTAAATACAAGAAAAGAAAAGGCAATAAACATTAAACAGAGATGCAGTCAGTCAAAAAGATCTGGATGTTGAATGTATGTACAGATATGTTGTAAATATACAGGTTATAAGGTGCTGTGTACAAGTGCGTATGAGAAAGGTAAGCAAATTTTAGCTACAAGACTCTGAGTCATGAGTGAAGTGTTACCACCCACCCCAAACATAGCTATTTAACTAATGAATCAACGCAAATATGCTTATAGGTCTTGAAAGAGAGTTTAAAGCAGTTCTGGTTCAGTGTTTTAAAGCAGACACGATGCACATTGTATTCAGCTTTGTAACAGAGATACACATCAGTTACAGTGAAAACTCAGCTTTTTAAGTGAGTTATATTAAATCTTACTCTGCTGGAATCATAATGTCATAATCTAGACATAAGGGTGGATCGTAACATTCACTCACGTTTGAAACTAAACTGAGAATTTTCAGTTTTTGCTTTAAAGATAACAATGATGTTTATTAGTAGACAGTTGTAACTGGTTAATCACATTTGGGAAATGCTGGCTCAAAACATAAAAAGGTTATATCTTCAGACTCCTTTGCAGCAAGACAAACAGTTCAAAGTAAGGCTTTACATTGTTCTGAATAGAGTAGAATTCAGTTGAAGATTATTATCTGGCTTTGCTGTTGTATTTATAAAATGTACAGTGGAAAATTAATTGCAGTTCAAATAGGTCATCTATAAAAACACTCATTTTTTGGTTGCTAGGAATTTGCAGTATGGCTTTGTTTAAATGTATAAGTTAAGTGTAAGACAGGATATTCACAATTTGAAAACGCTTGAGAATTTCACACTAAATGTTACTTATTGGTCTCTATTTTGATCAGCTGTGTTTGGGAGCAAATCTATACCGTTAAGATGGTCATGTACTCTTGAACAGTAATATAGTGGTAAAATTGGTTGTATATTTGCAAATTTAGATGTCTCCATTTTGTTTACCTTGTTAATTTGAATATTTGATCGGAGTAAACATGCAAGTATGACTTTAAAACAATATTTACACTATTTAATAGATTGTGAATCATATTGTACTTTGACAGTCATTAGTTGCTTAGGAGTTTACTTAGAATTTGCAGAGAATACTGAAATTATATTAAAGGAGAAAGTTTGAATGTTTAAATATAAAACTAACTTTACCTCTTAATTATTTAATCAGGTGTGTTTGATTAGGATTGGAGCAAAACTGAACAGAGATGGGGCTCTCCAGGAATTGAGTATGAGAACTTTGGATTATAGCAATTAAACACAGTCAAGCAGTTGTGAACATCATTTGTGCATAGTTGCCCACAAGGCATTCAGAAACAGCAGCAAATCTGGAAAAGGGATCAAATAACAAGTGTTAATTCTGCTGATCAGTTTATTTTGTAATGAAGATTTTAAAGTCATCAAAAAGCACAATAATATTCATGTTAAAGAAGCAGTATACCAGATTGGTAGAATCTGTGAATATCCTCCTGTGTATTTAAGATGGCATTATCATTAAGGGGTTCTGCAAGCACTGAAGAAAAGATCAAATTTAAGTATTAGATTTAACAGATATACTTAATCTATAAAGCTTTTTCTGTCTAAGGGAAAGAAATATTTACCTTTATTAATAGAATTGCGAGCTAGGGTGGGGGGGGGGTGGGGGGGGGGCCTGCAGATTAATTAGGGGTCTCAGCTCTTGTTCCTTTACATCTAATGGTCAACTAAGGAAACAGTTATTGGCACTGTTGGTCATGGTGACTTTACCACCCATGTCCATGCCCAGCAGTCCCAAAAGCTGGTTCACCTTAAACATTAAATTGGAAATACATTTGAAAAACAGCTGCACAAATCTTGATATTTTAGCTTTTATTTACACTGCTCACCTCAGAGTTGGAGATGTGGTAAAGTTGACCATCTTTTGATCTCGTTGAGTCATCTTAACACGTAAGCTGCAGTGACAAGAAGTCTTGTTTAAGTTTATTACAGCAGTTAAAATGCCTGCTATAATAATAATAATAATAATAATAATAATAATAATAGTCACCCTTTGTGGATAGATTGCCTACACAAGGCACTTAAAACAAGCGCTCACATTAAATCTGGAAAAGGGATCAGATAAGTTAACTTCTGCTGGTCAATGTATGGTCCACCTTGTGGAACGCTGAAAATTACAATACAAAATAAATAAAATAAAAATAATAAATGCAGGTTTACAAAGCCATACCAGATTGGTGGAGAAGTGTTGAAGCAATTTCTGATCTGTACCGGTTAACATCTTCCATAGCATTTAAGTTGAAGGCATGATCATTAAGGTGTTCTGCTAGAACTGAAGAATGGAGAACTAGCAAGTATTATACCTACAAAAAAATACCCAATATATTTGCAGCTTTTCTGTCTCATAAAAAGGGAGTACACTTCACATTTACCTTTGTATTAAATGGAATTGAGAATCAAATGCTGGGAGAGAGCTGCAAATTAGTCATCTCAGGTATTGCTTCAGTACATGTAATAGTCAACCAAGGACACAGATGTGCTTACACTGTTTGCCTGGTGACTTTACCAGCCATGTCCAGCAGTTTTAGATCCTAGTCCACCTTCAACATTAAATTGGAAATACGTTTACATTCACAGTTAAAAACCTATGCGCAAATCTTTATAATTTGGCTTCGATTTACACTTCGTTCAGAGTTGTTTTGAGGAGATAAAGTGGACCATCTATTAAAATCCCCTTGTTAATACAACATAAGCTGCAGTGACAAACTAACATTTAAACACAAAAAGGCTTCTTATTACAGCAATTAAATTCAAGTCAAGCAATAGGGATCATCCTTTAAGGATAGATTGCCCATATAAGCCATCAGCACTTATCAAATCTGGAAAGGGATCAGATAAAAATAAACTGCTGGTCAAAGTGTTGTCATTTTGTTAGTAAAAACTACACGTCATCAAAAAGCACAACATGAATGTTTACAAAGCCATACCAGATTGGTGGTGAAGTGTTGGAATCGATGGCCAATCTGTATCAGTCAACATCCTCCAGCGCATTTGAGAAGTCAAAGGCATGATCATTAATGGTGATTGCTAACACTGAAGAATGGAGAAAAACTAAAAATGGCAAGACCTATTAAAAATATAGGTAATAAATCTGCAGCATTTTCGGTCTCATAGAAACCACTTCATATTTACCTTAATGAAATTGAGAATCAGGTATTGGGGAAAAAAAATAGCTGCAGTTTAATTTGGCATCTCAGGTCTTGCACCATTACATGTTCTAGTCAAACAAGGACAAACGCATTGGTTTCCACTGTTGGCTCTGGTGACTTTACCAGCCAAGTTAATGTTCAGCAGTCCCAGAGGCTTGTCCATCTTTTAACAAAAAATAATATAAACGTTAATACACTCACATTCATACAGGTTTAAAACCCATACACAAATCTTTACACTTCTCACCTCAGTGTTGTTTTGAGGAAATGCGGTAAAGCTGACCATCTCTTGTAAATGCAATTTTAAATAGATGCAGTGACAAACTAAAATTTGAATAGAAATAATAGATCCATTTAAACTAAACAAAATTACAACTTCTTACTATTAAGAATTTCACTTCAGAAGTCATCTTCTAAAGCTTGGAAACTGGAGGAGCAGCTTCACACTTACTCTTCTTCGCTTTAATCTCTAAAGGAAAAGCACCTGAGTGTTCTAGTCAACCTCTCCAGCATGTGCAGTCGTACTAAAGACAAAGCTTCTTTCCATCTCCCCATTTTACAACTAAGCTACTTAATTGATTAATTGCTTAATTGATTACACTGGAATTGAAATGAATTACCCTGATTTTGATCCAGTTACAATTATAACATGATCCACACTTGCATTGTATGTAGGCTTTGGTTGTAAAGAGTAACAATTTAATACTGTTTTTGAAATATATAGCCTATATTTAATTAAATTTCATTAATAAGGTGTAAATTTAATGTCATATTATTATTTATTTTATATATTTTAAATGTTATATATGTTAATGTATCAATAAGCTAGACATTCTTCAACTATACTAGTAAGTAAAATGTATTATAGCTGTGTGCTGAAACATTATTACAGATTTCTAAAGGCTTGTTTGTATAGGCAGATTTATGATGCATAAACATGAACATACCTTTAATTTGAGCGTGATTATTTTATTATGTTGCAGTAGAACAAGACATTTGAATGTAGAGCCAATGCATCTGTCCCTTTTCTCTTTCCGTATTTCCAGTTGTAGTTTTGGTGTATTTGCGTTTGCACGTGCTGTGAGCGCCAACGTTGCCAAATCCTTAGTTTTCCCATGGAGTTCCAACTTACGATCTACAGAAACGTTGAATCATTTTATCAAACAGACCTGGCAACCCAGTCAGCAAACACACGCGCTGTCATTTATGACGCTCATCAGGCTCAAACGCTGGTTTGCCGCGCCAAATTTTAAAGATGAATAGAAAGCAATATGGCGGCACCAAAAGTTGTTTGCTAACCCAAAACAAGAAGACCCACTGTGTGATCAGCAGTCTATGGCTAGCTAACAACATTAAACAATGAACAAACATAAAAGTGGGCCATTAAAAATGAAAAACTACCCCAAATAGTTTTGTGTATGTTTTCTGTGTCAACTAGTAGGAATGAACTGATGTCCATGATGAGAAAGCACCATGTTGCAAAACAGACTGTCAGGACTAAACACCATGGACACCGTGACTGAATTTGCTGAAAGGCCCTGAAGAAGAAAACAACTAAAATGAGTGAGTAATTTTGTGTTTTTACCTTTTGGGTCGTTGCATCTGGACTGTTTATGTTTGGATGCTGTTGCTTTATTACTGACTGATTATCGGCTGATTGAGCTAAATTTGGGTCGTGTATTTGTCCAGTGACATATTGTGACGCGCTTCCCATAGTTTACTGTGGTACTTCGGACTGAAATATCATGTATGACTTCAAAACAACACTAGCACTAGTCAATGTACTTTGATGCTGCTAATAGGATTGCAGTTAAGTGTTTCTGAAGTGAGATTATTAAGGAGAAAGTCAGTATATGTGAATTTATAACTTTCCCTCAATCATTGACAGGTCTTTTTTTAGTTCCTTTCTGTACACTACAGTGAATGTTTATAAATGTCCCTTCAATGGAATTAAAGGTTTGGAGGCTGTACAATGTTATACTCTTTTGCATATTGCCCTAGGTCTGTTGTGCTACATCACTGTGGTAAGTTATAGTTATCATTAGTGCTGCACAATACATTGTTTCAGCATAAATATTGCAATATGATTATTCAATAATCACACCGATAGCAGGACTTACGACAGAAATCATCATGAGTGTTTTCAAATGTGGATCCTGGTTAATTTTAAAATCTACTATAGCCACAGCCATATCACCCTGCAGCTCAACACCGGTTACTTACTGAAGCTAAGTGGGGCTGAGCCTGGTCAGTACCTGGATGGGAGATCACATGGGAAAACTAGGTTGCTCTTGGCAGTGGTGTTAGTGAGGCCAGCAGGGTGTGTGAGTCCTAATACCCCCGTAAAATGGGACACTACACTGTCAGTGAGCATCGTCTTTTAGATGAGACGTTAAACTGAGGTCCTGACGCTCTGTGGTCATTAATAATCCCATGGCACTTCTGGTAAAGAGTAGCGGTGTTGACTGTGTCTTGGTCAAATTCCCTCACCCATCATGGCCTCCTAATCATCCCCATCCACCGAATTGGCTCTATCACTGTCTCTCCACTCTCACTATAGCTGGTGTGTGGTGAGCGCACTGGCGTCGTTGTCCTCTGCCGTCGTATCATCCAAGTGGATGCTGCACACTGGTAGTGGTGTGGAGAGACCCCTCTCATGATTGTAAAGTGCTTTGGGTGTATGGCCATACATGATAAATGCACTATATAAATTACTGTATTATACAATGACCAAAGATGCTTTAGTTTTTTTGTCTGTCTGAACAATTCACTTAGTTTATGGTCTCATACAACAAATGAAAGGAAACGTTTAGTTTTAAATAAGTAGCCCTTTAATGAATGTTTTTAGCAGCAAGATATTGCTTTCACATAATAAAAAAAATACTTAATCATAAATCCTTAATCTGGGATATCCAATAAAAGACTTTCAGATCTTTGAGACGTTATTCTGTGATTGTCATTAATGCCCTTTAAAGTGCAAATGCCCATACTTTTCCTAGTTTTATTGAACCAGGTCGATCTCTTAATTTCAGTTTTGGCTTTCTGAAGGAAACTAGAACAATTTCATATATTTAAAGAAAATATACATGTCATCTAATCTACCACCTCTTGCTTTAAACCTGTGGGAAAAACACAATCAGTATATTACTAAAACGCTTAACCATGAAGCTGACCGATTTTAGACATGGACAACCGGTTCTCAAGCAAAATGTGAATCAACCTAAACGAACAGCTCAGACACAGAAAAACACCAGCAATGTACAGTGACAATGTACAAGTGATAAATAGAATGATAATATACATCACATAGTTCTTTAATTAGCAAGAACATGGTACAGCTCTGCGAGAAGCAACATTGCACAGTGATGTGTCTAAAAACCTCAAGAAACTTGAAAGTGTATCGTCCTGAAGAGCAAGAGTTAAGCAGAATTCTACATCTTTCACAGTTTAGCTCCAACCCAAATTAATCTGAAAAGGCTGATCCGTGCTCTTGGGATCTGGAAAATTCTGGTGTGGGGTGTTCGCGTTAAACTACAGGAAAGATGGCGCAGAATTTGCCCCAGAATTGTAGTAGTCGTATTTGTAGACAGCTAGTCAACTTACTACAGTATGTCAGGGAGGTCTGATGCTATATAGCCAAAAACAGAGATGTTTTTCTCGTTTGTTTTAAAAAACCTTCAAATATTCATGACATTTTCTATACAATTCATCTTTACATCTACGTAAATGAGCAAAACTGTATTACATATACCAGGCAAGTATTTGGTGCTGTCGTCTTGTTAATTAACAGTACACAGAGTTTCCTCTAGCTGTGGTGGCAGGCCTTTTACACAGATCTTCCATCTACCTATGGTGTTATTTCAATGACAAATGTTGTGAGTGCAGTATTACAAGTTGAGGTCGCATATTTAATACTAGCATGCAAATCTCTTTGCTTATGTGCCGATTTCCTCTGTACGTGCACAAAGCATCTTGCACATCCCCTCAAATATACACTGCTCAAGTGCAGATTTTCTTGTGCGCTCTCAAATAAATGCTGCTGAAGTGTGATTTTGTGCGTTTATGTAACAAGTCTTCAACATTTATTAGATTTGCTAGGAATATTTATGAATGTCTCCAATAGACATAGAGTGCGGCATTAATGCATCCTGATATAAAGTGAAACGGCTATAAACTCCAGCAAGATAAAGTCATTGTATGCAGAACCAAAGACCTTTCTCTATAAATAAAGTATAATTATGGAAACTGTGTTCATCATGACTGAAAGCTACGTCATGTTTGCTGGCCTCTCACATCGTGCAGCCCTTTCAGTCAGTCGGTCAGTTAACATGTAACGCCCCATTCACACGGGGCTTCAGTGTAAATGCTTGACAGGGGGCGTGTCTGAAGCTGGGGCTGACTCGATCGTCATAGCAGCGTCATCCAATAAAATTAGTCAGCAATAGGCCACTGTCTGAGCTGGTGTATTTGCATACAGCAATCTGATTGGCTGATGCTTCCGTCGGCGCTTGAAAAGTTGAGCAAGTCCTAACTTCTACAGCGAGCAATGCCTCTGACGCGGCGTAGGCGGATCCACAATGCAGTTCGGCAACGCCTGACGTCACCCATTCAAAGTGAATGGGAAGCGTTGAAGCTGACGCCCCGTGTGAATGGGGCGTAACCTTAAAGGGATAAACAAATAACACACAGCACTACTACGATTACAGAAAAGTTTGAGCTGTTATAATCCACCTACCTTTTAATATGTTTTGGTCAGATTTATGACCTGCTATTAAAAAAAACAACAACGACTGAATGTTTTGAATGAGAAGCTGTAATGTAGCCTTGGTGGGATGAATTTTGGTGTGGTGCCCCGCCATGGAAGACTGAATGTAGAGGAAACCATGGTACATATGGGGAAGTGATGACGTATCATTAGCTGCATTTTCATCTACCTATTTTTATGCATATTTTGGAACATTGCATAAACCCCGGATTGAAACGACAAGATGTGCAAACATTTTGAAAATGCATATACAAAATTATGGCTAGGATAAAATGTTGCATATAATCTACAATGGAAACACATTTACCGAATAAGTTCCAACAGGGGCATCAAAAAAACAGACCATGTGATGATAAAAATGGCGAAAGTTTTATCCTGAAGTGACGATTTTGTTCTCTGTGACTTGTATGGAAACTCTGCTTTATTTTTAATTGTTTTATTCTATATTCCAGATTTGCACATACATTTAATTTGCTTCTTTGGATGGCTATTGGTGGCGCTGAACTGCTGTTTGAGTATTACTATTTTGATGGTCCCTTTAACGCATTTTGTTCAATTTAAGTTACATTGCATCTACATACTAACTAATTCTCATTATATTATAAGTAGACTGTTAGGTTGGGGTTAGTGTAAGCTGTCATGTGCTTGCAAAGTTTTTTATAGTCAGTTAAATGTCTGTTGAAGGAGCATTATCAGCAGATATTAAGCAGTCTACTAATACTATAATATGAAAATTAATATGAGAATTTGATTTAATGAGAAAACTTAATATGAGAATTAATTGGCATGTAGATGCAATGCAACTTTTAGGCAACAAAATGTGCAATAGGGACCATCAAAATAAAGTCTTACCAGAATTTGTTGAATGTATTTAATGGTTGTAATATTGTTGATTGCATATTGGTTGTAATACTGGTGAAGTAAATCCACTCTTTGCTGAAAAGGCATTATCAAACTTTTGAGGTGCAACATGCTACCATGTACTCCACCAGTGTTGTGTATGTTTGGTCACACTTGCTTTTTAAATGGACATCTACTGAGCATCTATGCATACCAAATGCATACTACACACCCGCATGACATCACTAATTTAAACATTCTCATTTAAGATGTTAACATGGACAGGATGATGGGGGTTTTTTCAAAAACGTCCACTTTGTCAAATTTATGCATCCCCAAAACAACTTTGAATTTAGGTCTATATCATGAATAGAGGTCTTTATAATCACCTGGCCATTTTGAAATTATTGCTTTAGGTAGGCTGTTCAGTTCATAAGATCAGTTCAAACTAGAGTTGGACAATGTTGATCAATTTGGCATCGTACGATGTCAAATGTGAAACATCGCGATGGTCGATGACATCGTTGTCGTAGGGGGGGGGTGGGAGTGCTGGTTGTTAAATATCAATTAATTCATAACTAATTAATTAATTGTAACCTACCGTTTTCACCACCTGACCCACATGGTCTTTGCTTTACCCATAACCAAACCATAAATAAATAGTTACACACAAATTACTACCTGTTAATCACTGTTTTCTGCGTGACTCTGGCATGAATAGGCGGAGTGATCTGTGTCAGTATAATGACTTTCCCCACAGCTGGTGGAGGAGACGAGAGTTGTTTTGGAGTTCACTGTAATTTGTGTTGTGATTGATGATAATTTCCTTATTTTATTATTATTATGAGAAAATAATAACAAGTAAAGATGCTAGGTCGCATATGCGCCCAAAATTTTATGCGGCCTAAAAATATATTTGGAAGCATTTGTGTGAGTGCATAAATTGTTGCTGTGTGACCTGTTTTCACTGCAGAATCCTCACCGCGTGCCAGATATAGGAGACATTTATGCAGAATGCATCTTTGCACCTAAAAATGCCAAATGCAGCGCTCAGGAACAGATTAAAACAGTTGTTATGTGAACTTGCTGAAGTAAAGAAAGCCTGCAATGTTTGCCCTGCCTTTGTGCTCTTTTTATTGGCCCACTGCTCTAGAACTGAACGTGAATGGATTGGTTAATATCAGCTGTCAATCACTCAGTCAATGCCTTTTGCCTTCAGGTGACAGGAGCTAATGTGAAGCGCTGAAGATGAGAGAATGAAAATAACACTGACAGATTTAGTTTTAGAAACCACCTAAAACCACTAATAATGGCACATCTTATTAGTGATCATGTGCTGAATGTTAATTCACCATTTACACTTTTCCAAGAGTGGATAAAAGACTTCCAGTGGCTTCAAGTCCGCTATGAAGATAACTAAAGCCGTTCACTGTAAAGTCTGTGGGACGGGGTTTGCAGGTAACAGTGTTTACCACTGAATCTACACATTTTAAGCGTGAGAGGTGCTGTATAATCCTTCATTTAATCCTCACCATGCTGTCACCCGTGCAAACGGCAGCTATATGTCAAATTTAACACAGCTCATGAAAAGACCGTTATTGCTATTAAGATGACATGCAAATAATAACTTGCATATCAATATAAATGTGGGGCGGGCGATTTTAAAATTAAATCAGTTGTTTACTGTATAAGAATATAAATATTTATATTTACCGGCTATAGTATATCGGCCATCAGCCTCCAAATCTTAAGTGTTATCGGTTATTGATATCTGGCAAAAAATCCATATCGATGCATCCCTATTTTAAACATTTCTTAAAATAAATATAATGTGTTCAATGCTTTTTTTTAGCCAGACATTTAAATAGAAGATATTTTAGAGCAGTAATCACAATACCATGAAACTGATATTTTAATCCACGGTTATCACACCATCAGAATCTTATACCAGCTCATGCCTAGTTTTGAGACATATCTGACATGTTGCATCTTTTCAGGCAGTCGTATATAGGAATGCATGAAATATACACATCTGTTTTTCAGAGGTTTACACCCCTGGCATCCCCTCAGTAGAAAGCAGGAATGGTGTGTTCAATCACACAGCGTCTGCAGTGCTGTCTGACTAGTCGAAGTGCTTCAGGCGGCACGTCACATTCTTGTACGTTTAATAATTGCAGTTCAGGACATCCTTCTGCTAGTGCCATCAATCCTCGTCCTGTCAAACTCTCGCATCCCCTCAAACTCAACCTTCTGAGCATTTTACAACAGTGTGCTAACACTTCTAGTCCAGCGTCCGACACCAGCGGGCAGCGTCCCACATCAATGGATCGCAATCGAGGGCAATTTCGAGCTAAATAACTCAAACCCTGATCCGTCAGTCCTTCACATCCCCGTGCATTCAGATAGCGTAGCCGCGGACAGTAGCGTGCTACATAACGCAGTCCAACATCTGTTATTCGCATGCAATGTGCTACACTTAAATAGCGTAGACGGCCCTCCAGACGAGCGACTTCACGTAAGCCAAAGTCTCCCACTAGATGGCAGTCACTAAGGCTAAGCTCGCGTAAAGCTGTGCAATGCAGTGCTAGCTGGCGCAGGGATTCATCTGTTAGCCGGATGCAGCGGCGCAGGTACAGGTGTGTGAGACGCGGACAGTGAAATGCAATGGTCTTCAAGCCTTTGTCTTCGAGTGAAACGCAATCCGTCATGTTCAGGTATCGCAGACCGATCTGGTGTCCATGTAGAGGTGTGTGTTGGACAGATTCCTCCTCCGTCAAGCTGATACACGTCACTTTAGGACAGCCTAAAGGAAACAAGATTACATTTTAGCAATGTTAAAATTAACCCAGCCTCATTGTGGATGCGTACGCAGGTCTACATTTCTGGGGACAGCGAAATATATAACTGGAGGTACTCCTGCTCACAGTTTTTGTTTTTGCAAATCCAACAGAGGCCGCTGTGTATGCTTTTTGATGATGACAAATTTCTCTCTTCTTGCGTAAATCTACCAGAGAGTGCAATATAGACTTTAACCAACCAGTGGTGCGTTTCCCAAACATCGATGTAACTCGCGGCTGAACTATCATAGTACGATGCATCGTTTGGGAAAAGAACGATGTAGTGATGAGTGTTTCCCAAAACCTGTAGTTTCTCTGTCGCCGATCCATCGACTTGAACCACATTAGTTATAATGTAAAACGCCCATAATGATGCTCTAAACGGGGTGGAGTAACTAGTTCATTAGACAAGAACCCCATCATTTCTCTGTGCAAATTATATTGTTTTACACAAACACGCATTTAAAATAAAATCCAATATTAGCTTTGGTAAAAACTAGGGGTGTCAAAATTAATTGTTTCTTCTGTGCACCGTAATGCAGAGGCTGAAAATTCGGTATTGGTTCAGTAATAATCATAACCGGTTATTGTGTACTGACGTCATTTATCTCATATGCGCTATGACGCCATTGCTTACTAAGGCGAGGAAGGCGAGCGCGGATATTTACATTGATTTACATTCTATTCTAAAACATAATCACTTACAAGCTAACACTATTCTAATATCCTATATAAATCATATACATAAATAATGAAGATATTTATTATAAATGTATTTACTTTAATAATAATATTAATGATGATAATGATTATTATTATTATTATTATTATTATTATTATTATTAAGTAGGATATTGTTTGTTTATTTATTTATTTTTTAAAGTC
Organism: Danio tinwini; assembly: GCA_903798205.1. NCBI lineage: Eukaryota > Metazoa > Chordata > Actinopteri > Cypriniformes > Danionidae > Danio > Danio tinwini. The sequence goes on along the minus strand of CAIGQZ010035013.1, from coordinate 4,196,010 downwards.
TACTTTTACAATTTGACACCTGCAAACCACTGCAGAATGTTCCAACCAGCATGCCCATGCCATATACAGTACAGATACTTAATAAATAACCCACTATAAAATAAAAGAATTAACGTATGCTTTGTTTTTTATTTTCACAAGCTTTGAAAACGTAACATAAATTCTGCTTTTAAATAATAGCTTACCTATAGCTTTCGCCATGAGCCATGGCTGTGTTCAAAATGATATCAATGTTTTCAAAGTGCACTGCGAAGGGAGCACACTTGTAAACAAGAAGATCGCTAAAACTGAACTGTAAAAATACTTTGAAAGCAAATTACACCTAAGAGAGATTACCTTAATGCTTTTTTAAAATTTTAATAATTCCAACTTTGAATGTTAGAATGTTCTAAATGAATAGGGAATAGGGGGGATAAGTGGGAATAGAACACAGCCAGGAACTATGTTTCTAACTACA
>CAIGQZ010035013.1:4165394-4175947 GCA_903798205.1 Danio tinwini | reverse complement strand
ATACATACCCCCAGAGGTATTGAATTATTTTGGGCTTGATTTTATATATGTAACTGAGTGACGCTGAACAACTGAGATGAGGATCCAAGTACAGTTTATTAAGAGAATTGTCAGGCAGGCGAAAGGTCAAAACACAGTAAAACAAAGCAAAGGTCAAAACACGACAAGGCAAAACAAGGAAAACGCACCGTTATGCTCACAGTTTACAAGACTCAGCAGAGATGTGCGTGCGTGCATGCGTACTGTCTGGGTAGTCAGTCCTCACAAGCTTCAGCTGTATGTTTGCAATTAAGGGGGATCTGGGCCAGGTGTGTAAGTCCCAAGGAATGATGGGAGTTGTAGTTCATTTCAGTGGCAGAATTGTAGTCTGGGTGACATTTTTCAGTGATCTGCAAGACCTAGATCGCTGGTGATCGTGACCATATATATATATATATATAATTTTCAGAATATGACCTTACCACTAACCATTAATTACTACAAAATTAACAACTAATTTCTTTAAGGTAAGTGGTTGTAAACTATTTATATGGGCTGAATTTAAACAAATTACATTTAGTAATGCTCAACTTAATTGGTCTGCTTAAATTCAGCACATATAATTTATTTGCAACTACTTACCTCAAAGAAATTTAGTAAATCCAATAAATCATTTTTTGTCAGTGTTTGCATGGGGAGCTGCAAGCGACGTTTGCACTGTGACATCTACTTCAATTCAGACTATTGTGTTTAACTTCCCTCCCCATCAGTATTTCAGCGGATCTGTTCTGTTTTACACCTAATCATTAGCTTAACACCTCCAACACCATCCGATTTCCATCGCAGCACTACACTATCATTTATCTCTCTGAAATATAGACCATTCCTGTGGAATCTTGAATGTGTTCCCTGAAATAGACTGAAACTCAATGGCATCTCCTCCAACATGTGCACAGCAGACTCACACAAATCACATGCAAACACTGGTAATGGGCTGCGGGATGCTCTGGAAGGCCCCCTGGACTATATAGTTATGACAAGAAGCAAATTGCGGTAACTGCTGTAATGTGGCGGCGGTGCACATCTGGGCTGACTGAATGATCTGGAAGCAGAGGGATTGATGAGGTAATGCTGTGGGGTTTAACCAGAGAGAAAGCTGTGCTCCAACATTGCATGAACTCTTATGCCCCAAGCACATTGTAAAAAAGGTTGCTGTTTAGGAACATCACTGTTAAAACTGTGAGCCGAGAGGGGTTGAATTGTCGGTTGGGAGCTGTGACAGTCGACCCAAGCTTGGCTTCATCATCCTCGTGTCAAGGGTTAGGTTGAGAGAAAGGACTTGCAATAGTATCCCTGCACACTACCTAACAAAAGTCTTGTGGTGGATCCCAGTTATAAGAGCAACAAATATTAACTTGACTTCTAGTTGATCATTTGAAAAAGTGTCTGAAGGTGGATTTCTCTGATGGATCATCTGTTGAACTGCATCACAATCATCACAAATTCTACAGAAGACCTACTGGAACCAGCATGGAGCCAAGATTCTCACAGAAATCAGTCAAGTTTGGTGAAGGAGAAATCATGGTTTTGGGTTACATTCAGTATGGGGGTGTGCGAGAGATCTGCAGAGTGGATGATCAACATCAACAGCCTGAGGTATCAAGACATTTGTGCTGCCCATTACAATACAAACCACAGGAGAGGGACAATTCTTCAGCAGGATGGTGTCCTTCTCATACTTCAGCCTCCACATCAAAGCTCCTAAAGGCAAAGAAGGTGCTCCAGGATTGGCCAGCCCAATCACCAGACATGAACTTTATTGAGCACGTCTGGGGTAAGATGGAGGCGTTGAAGATGAACACAAAGACTCTTGATGAACTCTGGGAGTGCTGCAAGAACGCTTTCTTTGCCATTCCAGATGACTTTATTAATAAGTGATTTGAGTCATTGCAGAGATGTATGGATGCAGTCCTCCAAGCTCATGATGGAGTCAGACACAATATTCATTCTGTTTCCACTGCAGCATGACCTTATATTCTATACTGGACATTTTCTGTTTGTCTAAGCAAAGTCAGACCTTACTGTCCTAATGAAATCGTTCAAAATCAAGGCATGATCATATTTTATTTTGGTCAAATAAGCATAATCTAGAGGCCTTTCATATAAGCCACTTCTAATACAAAATGATCAACTAGAACTCAAGTTATTATTTGTTGTTCCTAAAACTTAAATAGGCCACAAGACTTTTGTCAGGTAGTGTAAGTTAGATGATGTTGGCTGAAATAAATACGGAATTGTCACAAATTCTGCATGTATAATGTGGCCTGCCCTACCCAATAGCATGTTACTATGTGATACTCTGTGAGGTTTAGCCTTTGCACTTGTCAGTGTCGCTCTAAGGAAAAAAATACAGCTCAGTCACGCGTCTGGGTGAGGAATTGAATCCGCAACACCTGCAGCCAATCAGAATCAAATTAAAGAAAGTACAAAAGAGCCGCAATGGTGAGCTAATATTTCTTTATAGTATAGTAGATGCTTTGCCAATGACCACTATTTTCTGGAAGTGTGAAATGGGATATTTTTTTTTCCGTCTTCTGGCTTTCATGTCACGTCTCAGGACCGTTGTTGAGTGCTGTTTCTGTGGGTCCATCAGTTAGTATATGAGCTCATTCTCCTGGAGCTCCAGAGCAATTATTCACATGTCATTTATTCATCCGTGCACATGAAGACGTTTAATCAGCTAAACAAAACTCCATAATTGAGCTCTCTTTTACTGGCTTATGTAAACATGACTGAAACCTCAATATCTGTTTTCCATCAGCCCCAGTGAACATGTTTGGAGTGTTTGAATTATGACGCTGAGTTTATTAGGGTCAAGGACTCATTTTAAGAATGAACACAATGCTGAATAGGGGTGTAGCGCTGCACGTGTTATTACAATACAAAGCAATTAGTAGACTTTACATGAAAATCCGAGTAAATCTGTAGAATTTACTTTAAAACCTGTTGCTTTTAAAGTGATTAGTTGACTTTACTTGAAAATATTGAGTAAACCTGTTGCTTTTAAAGCCATTAGTTGACTTTGTATAAAGTGAGTAAACTTGTTGCTTTTAAAGTGAGTAGCTGACTTTTTTAAGAGCCCCTATTATGAGTTTTTGAGAATGACCTTCCATGCAGTGTGTAACAGCTCTAAGTGAAGTGAAATATCCAGCTTAAACCTGAAAGTGCACAGTGTTTTAACTATTGATTCATTTATAAAAGAGTCGACTCAGTGCTTCAAATAAATCGTCTTGATAATGAGTCTTTAGCCATTTTGATGTGATGTCGATATGAAACTTAAACCCCACCCAATTGTTGCGCGCACAGACCTGTGAAAATTGAAACCTCCGGCCCCGCCCACAAACACTAACAGATCCCGGTTGAATCAAGTCATGAAGATGCTGTGCTCAGCTGGATATTACTGGAAGTGTGAAGGGAAGGTTAGTGTTATTTTCTGATGAAACTGTGAATAATTAGTTGTTAAGGTTTAATTAATACGAGAGTTTTCTGGGATAAATAACAAAATGAGTGGGTGGCTGGAGATGGGTCTAAAATATAGGACTCCTGGAAAAAACAGGAGTGTTGGCAGGTCTGCTCACACATACACTCTGCACTCTGACTACTTCAATATTGTTGATAAGCTGTGGTGGGCATTATACTCTCACGATGAATGCTGTCGACCAAACGAAATAGGCTGTTATCAGTCCAATCAGCGTAGATTAGCTTCGCGCTAAGGAGGGGTTTGGGAACAAATGAATGGCTGAACAATTTATATGGAAGTCGCTGGGATAATTAGGTATAAATAATTGCATATTATAAGACAATGAAAGTGTTTTTTGACCTTGCATGCAGATCAGCCGGCTGTTGGAGACCCTTAAAACCAAAATATGACCTTTTTTAATGTATGATAGGCGCTCTTTAAATGGCTGAGAAAACCTGTTGCTTTTAAAGCCATTAGTCGACTTTACTTATAAATAGTGTGTAAACCTGTTGCTTTCAAAGTGATTTATTGACTTTACTTAAGAAAGTGTATTTACTTAAAGCCATTAGTTTACTTTGATGTTAATAAGTGTGTAAACCTGTTGCTTTTGATGCAGTTAGCTGAATTGACTTTAAAAGTAACGAGTAAAACCGGCACTTTTAAAGACATTAGATGACTTTATTTTAAAAACTGAGTAAACTCTTTGCTTTTAAAGCCATTACATGACTTTTTAAAAAAATAGATTTTAAAAAAGTGAATAAACTAAAGCAGTTAGTTGACTTTACTTTAAATAAAGGGGGTAAAGCCATTGCTTTCAATGACAATTCAATGACTTTATTTAAAAAGGCGCACAATTCCAAGTGTTTTTTATTTTTTAAATAAAATATATTTACATTTTTTTCACTCATCCCTCTATTATAAATTATAAATAAAAGTCAAGTCAACCAGTTGGTTGTAAAGCCATTAGCCATTACTAAGACCAGACTGCGGACATTTTTTGCTATTTCTGCTGAGAAATTTTTTGGAAGTAGCACAAGTAAAACCTTTGTATATGAAAAAATAATAATAATAAATTTTGTAACTTTTATTTAATGTTTACCAGAGCTTAATTTGTGCCGGAACACTCCGGATCCAACACCTCTGATATCTGATCCTCATTTTACCGATCCCCCTCCTCAACCACCCTCCTCCCCCATCCGCTGTTCACTTTCACTTTATTCCGCGACTCCCCAACCCTCTTCACATTCGTCCCATCACCCCCACCCTGCTATTTTTCATCCGCAACACCCCTCTGCCATCCACCGCACCAAGACCCCTCCCCCTTTCCACTCTCCAATTTCGCGACACCTCTCTTATCCTCTTATCCTCTGGTAACATGCCAGATCCGTTACCCCGATCTGTTCCGGGACCTCGCAATTCACAAATTAAGCACTGATGTTTACAACGCAAATTCAATTAGATTGGTAAACAATGCAAGTCTCTCATATAGTATATCTACAAAAAGACAGAAAATATGACTTTACAAACTGTATTGTAAATAAATCATATGAAGATTTTCATATTAGTAATGTTACAGAAATTAAGAACTAAATGAATATAATTTCACACACATTTACACAAGTAAATAAATGGACTCAATGACGGGCTAAAAATCTGCAGATTTCTGCACGCATAGATTCTATGTGGGCCTAGCCATAAAAACATGAAAAAACGTGGATTTGGGTGGCACGGTGGCTCAGTGGTTAGCACTGTGACCTCACAGCAAGAAGGTTGCTAGTTCGAGTCCCAGGTGAGTCGGTTGTCATTTCTGTGTGGAGTTTGCATGTTCTCCCCGTCTTGGCATGGGTTTCCTCCGGGTGCTATAAGCCAAAGACATGCGCTATAGTACATGCGTTTTCCAGTACTGGGTTGCAGCTGGAAGGGCATCTGCTGCTTAAAGCATATGCTAGTATAGTTGGTGTTTTATTTCGCTGTGGAGACCCCTGATAAATAAGGGACTAAGCCGAAGGAAAATAAATGAATGAATGAATGTGGATTTTAAAACAATTAGCTTCTCACTTAATGTGAGTTAACCTGTTTTTTTTTTAAGCGATTAGTTGACTTTAAAAAACGTGAGTGACAGTGTCGCTTTTAAAACCATTATTTGAATTTACTTTAAAAAAAGGGGGGGACTCATTGCTTTTAAAATGTTACTTTACTTTGACTGACTTTATTACTTTTAAGCCAGTAGGAAGGAACAAGTGATTCCTATTATGAATAAATCATGGAATCATTGACACGACCAATTGATTCAAAACCACAGATTTCTCCAGCAGTGGAATTAGTGACCGTCTCTGTGAGTGAGTCATTGAATGATTCACTCAATTAGCTCAAAATGACAAAACACAATGATTCATGGTTGATTCTGGGGCTTGGAACCATTTTTCATTGGCAGATAAAGACAAAGTAGCTACCACTATTAATAACTGAGCTGATGTACAAAGTAATCAAAACAGAAATTCCTCTGTCACACACACTAATGAAGAGATGTGTATTCAACATTGTGAGCCCTGTGTCCTTTTTATAGTCTTGTCATATATGTATATGTTTATATGTCCTTTAATTGGTTAATTTTAGATGTCATTGGTCCATGGTGTCCATTTTGAACTGCATTACTCTGTCAGAGCCAGGATTCATAATGCCAAATTAAAACCTTTAAAGTCCATTTAAGACCATTATGAATTACAATTTAAGAGCAATATCATGATGATTTGAAGTGGTAATATAACAAATTATATTTAGACTCATAAAAAAGAACGGCTGTAAATAATAATGAAAGATGTTGTTGCATTTTAATGGAGCTGCTTAGTAATTCGGAAACCAAAATGGTCTTTTTCTTGGGAAGCTTTGAGGAACAACAATGCATATATTTTGTGCAAAGGATTTTCAATGTTGGCAGTGCACTTTTCTCTTAAGTTTGCTTTTGAAAACACAATTGATTGGGTTTAGGTCATTGGTTCTCTAGCTCAGGGTTTTTAGCTTGCAACCCCCAAAATAACAATATCAGTGACTTAAGACCCTCGATATCCTCTGAGTTGGTTATAAATATACAAGCCTTGCACACAACGGCACACACATACCAATAGACCCAAGTCTTTTCATCGTTTACTTTTGGAGAACGCCACTCTGAGATCATACTTTGTTATTATATCCCAGTGGGGACTCTCATAATTATGTTTATACTGTATCGAGACTGTATATTCTCTCCCCCTACCACTAAATCCAAGCTCACAAGAAAGCATTTTTACATTCACAAAATACCTCATTCTGTGCGATATTTCTGTGTACGTAATATTTTAACACTACATAATATTTTACTTTATATTTTGCTAAATAATCATATTCAGCATAAAGTTATATTCAAAGGCTTAACTAAGGTTAAAAATAGGTAACACTTGGAAGAAGTTTCCTTCCTTCGTTAAACATCACTTGGAGAATAATCTCCATGATAATTCTCCATGTTCAGTTGTGGCCTGTATTTAGTTTTAATGTATGTAAGCCGCTGTAAAGGTGTCAGAAAGTTTAACCTGGTGCCATAAAATCAATTTGCTGCATCTGATGCTATTGCTGTGTCTTTAATATAATGTAATCTCCCCGGGGGTCGCATTTTGTTGTTTTTTTATAATGTAACTATTAACTACTTAGTCTTCTGTAGATTATGGATAAAATATGGTCATTCTAATAGTGTATTTGGAAATCATTAATTAAATAATTAATTTAAAAATCATCAAGCGCCCCCTGCTTTATTGTCCCACGAACCCCACTTTGGGAACCACTGCTACAGCTGATCTGTAGGATAAGCTCCACCTTCTCATAGACATGTACAAAAAAGACTTGTATCTGAAAGTACAACAAAATGTAACCTACATAACATTTCAGATTGTAGACAGCGCCCTCTAGTGGATTTGTCATCTGAAACGTGCAACAAAATATATCCGGAGCAATGCACTTTACATAAAAATGTAGGCTGAGGCATGCATTTCCAATGAGCCTGTACTGAATATAAAGAAATCATCACAAACAAATGGACATCTGCATAAACCTCACACTTCAGCATGCCAGGATTAACTTCTGACTTCAGTATTGTAGTTTAATCCACAGCAGAATTAATGTTCCTCTGTTCTTCAGTGAAGCTGGAAGTGTTTGGCAGTGCGATCGCTCTGATTGGGAGAAGCTGATTAATAGGTTTGACTTGGGCTGAAGTGTCCAATCTGCAGTTATTTAGTGCTCGGCAGCAGTAATCGCTTCTGTCACTTGGCCTTATAGTTAAAACCCCATTACTCCTCATTGCAGGTCTCTGAGGCCCAGTGCAGCACATTTACACACACCTCTATTATCAGAACAGGACACGGACACACACAGACTTGTTCTTATATCCCAGTAGGGACTCTCATAGCTGTATTGATGTTTATAGAATATTTTATTTTTTCTTTTAAGTATATATCAATGAACAAGTACACGCCAAATATGCAAATACCTTTCTGTCAGTATAAGTCAAGTGTATTTTAGTGGAATGTTATGTATATTATTGAGAAGTACCTGAAGTACATAAATAAGGAGACTGAATGAAAAATAAAGTTGACCTGGTCTGACTTTATGTTGCGGGCAGCAGAAGTGTGGACGCTCCCGCTGGGAAATCTCCCATGCATTTGTTTGAGGAAGGGAAAGTCCGTATATTTGAGATAAACTGAAGGGAAAATCCCAGTATAGAAGATTTACAGGTTACTCCCTGTGAGAAGTGATTGCAATCTATTAGGCTGTCTGGTGATGAACAATACAGAAGCTCCATACAGAATACAATCAAATGTGTGTAAGGCTTAAAAACTGGATGGAAACAATGAGGGGGAAAAATACATACACACACACACACACACACACACACTAAAAATATTAATTCCATATACAAAAAACTGCTATGAATTTAAGTAGGATAAATTATAGTGGATATTAAAAATCTAAATGTTTTTCTTGTAGTAAACATGAGAAAATTAAATGCTTAAATTAAATCTACTCTATTTCGGTTTGATGTTAAAGGAATATTTCAGTTAATTTACATTTTAAACAAGTGTGTTTTTATATATATATGAGCACTATCACACGAGTAGCAGTGCAATGTGGCTGTATATCGGCACTGGTGGGAGGCGTGCGTTGCCTTAGTGTCTCACCAGTGCTGATATACAGCCATATTGCACTGCTACTCGTGTGATATTGCGTTTATACAACAGTTCGAAGGCACATTTGTGTATATAAATAATTAAATCAAACACTGAGAGTCTAAAATATCCTTTTATATGAGGAACTACTTGCTTCCGCCATTCATTCACATCTGCAGCTGATGTCACAACAGCAGAGACCATTGCCAGTTCACAGTACTTTAGAGCTAGTATATGAATGATTTTCTAGATCAGGGGTCATCAACTATATTTGTCAGAGGGCCAGAGTTTTACCAGACAGTCTCCTTGGGGGCCGGACCCCCAAAAAGAAAATCAAATAAAAATCTCATTTTGGCTTAAAATTGTTTAATGTTTATACTTTTTCAATTTCATTACAAAACTGAAGGCATTTGATTCAGGCCCCATCACCTATACCACAGTCAACCACTAGGAGTGATACATATTTTGCCTCAACTCAATTAGGCTAAGTCAACAAGGGGAAATGTAACTTTAGCCATTGATTAAGCACCGTGAGTAGCCCGTTTTAGCATTGTGATTTGAATTCAAGCCCACTTAAGGTTTCATTTGATGTGTGAACATTATTTGTGACCTGTTTTGTTCTGGTACCTGGTTATTTATTTACCATGCTATTTTAAGTTGTGCCAGATTGTGTTTCCTCCTTTTTTTTTGTCCTGAGGCAGACATCCCAAGTGCATAGAGACTCCTGGATGCCCGCAAACGAATGATAATCTCCCAGTAATCGCGCGTCTCCCTCCCGCTCCTCATATACATCGCGCACCCCTATCCACCGCATCTCGTTTCAAAGTGTAGCCTACATATAGCTATACATGGTGGTTATTCTGACAAGAGACTCACTTGTTGTTATTTTTAGTTGCTTTAATATTGTGGACCACTGTTTTCTTTTTGATGCTCAATTTTGTAATCCAGTCGCAGGCTGGATTGAGCAGCTCAGTGGGCCGGATTTGGCCCGTGGGCCGCCAGTTGATGATCAGTGTTCTAGAGTATTGTAATGTCTACCTGATGACAAAACAGATGATTTTGCTCACATTTTAAGATTTAAAGGCTGAACGGCATGAAATGCCATAAGTCTACAGAGATCTCGAAGTATTTCTCGAGAAAAAATGTAACACCGAAAAAGCCAAAGCAAAGCAAACACTACTAAATTACTATTGTATGAATACAGCAATATAATAGAAAATACAAAAGAGAGAGATCGACTAAGAATGTCACTTACCTGTTCAATAATGATTTGTTCAAGTTTCGTTTTAAATTTCTGCTCAGAAAAACATTTTTATCCCCCGGCTTATGTGGTCTCTGCTGCCATCTTGTGGCCGAAGAATGTAACGTCAATTTTTTTGCTCAAGTCGTGCTAAATTACTACAAAAATATTTTTTATTAACTATTACTGCTATTTATATAAAATTAATTTATTGATTAATAACATTTAACAAACAACAATATAACGACAAGTAAATCAGTCAAAAGAATAACAACCAAGTTTTCATTCAGCATTAATGACAGGCTGGCAGCCGCCGACATACTGAAGCTCCCAAATTTATGAAAACATATTTTCAAATAGACACTATCAATAAACTGCATAGATGCAATCTAAACAACTACATTCTTGACAAAAACACCGTAAAAGTTCATTATGTTGTCCAACAGCTGCAATATTTGTTAAACTGTAGAGTTGTTTAGCCTTCTTGGTGTTCCTGGTGTGGGCGGGGTACACAAGGGTGAAGAGGCTGTCGGAGTGCTGATATTACATTAGTATCTCAGATTCAGATTCAGACAATCAGATTCGAGAACCAGACAGAGCTGTTGTATAAAATAAATATATA
>CAIGQZ010035013.1:4110487-4157368 GCA_903798205.1 Danio tinwini | reverse complement strand
TGTGTGTGTGTGTGTGTGTGTGTGTGTGTGTGTGTGTGTGTGTGTGTACGCACATCTGAGTATTGTTCATAAAAATATATCACTCTGATCTGTAACAAAATGGAGATAAAGAAAAATGTCCAAACAGTGAGTTTGTGGATTTACCAAAGGCAATCTGACTGGAAATATCAGCTGTTAAATGAACTAAAAATGTGACTCAAATGCAGGATATTTATTTAAAAAATGCCTTTAACATTAAATGTTTAAACGAAATTGTAAAAGTGTATCATAAAGGCTTTTGAATGACATGAGGGAGAGTAAACCGTGTGTAAATGTAAATTTTTGCGGGATCTGCCCCTTAAAAGATCAACTCCAGCCTCTTAATATATTGATTTGAAGCTGTTTTTCATGATCAGGAGCTGGCCTCATTAATGCTGGGCGTTGCTGAGTGAAATATCTGTGGATATTCACTGGTCCACCTGTCGGAGCCAACAAAACTATGAAAAACTACAACTGCGACCATAATCACGGGTCACACTCAATTAGCACCTGGCTCACTCTCTTTCTCTCACACACACACACATGCCAGATGCTCCATTTTGAGGACAATATTGAGTTGGATCAGACTCGACTGGCGTGACGCCTGAATAGGGTGTGTAACTCAATATAACGAGACCCGTGCCAACCTGGAAAAGTGCCTGGCAGAGCTGGAGCTGCCCGAACACACACTCTAAACAATACTGGTGTTATTTCAACCCAATCCTTGGTGTAATATGGACTAACCCAATTGCTGGGTTAATTGTTTTGAATTCAATTAATAGGACTAAATTTAATCCTCTGTTTGGGTTAGTCCATAATTTACCCAATTTAGGTTTAAATAACCCAGCAGTGCATACTGACTTTAACACTGAAGGTCAGGCTTAAATTATGTTTAAATGCTGTGAATCATTATGAATTCATGGATAGTGTTGGGTATAGTTAAAAAATAATGTAGACAGTGCCCTCTAGTGGATTTGTTATCTGAAATGTACAACAAAATGTACCTAGAGCAATGTATTGATTGTTAAACAAAAATGTAGGATGAGGCATGAATTTACAATGAGTCTGGAGTGCATAAAGTCTCTCACTGCACCAAATTAAACCCAGTAAATGTTGCTTTTGACTGTATATTACTTACTTTGTATTACTATAGCTGTCTGTAGCAACTGTTGAATCACTACAGCAGATTGATAAGCAATAGGATGGTTCAAAAACACTATAGCATTTACTGTAAATCACTATAGTATTTCTTATGTATATTTCAGTCTAATGCATTGTACACAGTCCAGATAAAAACAAACACATTGCTCAAATGTTTCCTCAACATACATATGTGGTTAGCGAAGAGGTGAAGGTTTAGTTCAGTTCTCAGCACCCAGAACAGCGGGACTTCATGCCAAAGCCAGATACACAGAGAAATTATTTACAAGCTTTCTGTACACAAGAATTACGGCAATGAAACCAAAAAGGCAATGGAACCAATAAATGAACCATTTTGTTTAAACATGTGCTCATAAATATAATAACTGGGGTCAAATGGTTAGCCAGAATGAAAAGTCAAACAAAGGAGTGTTGTAATCATATATTATAAATCAATAGCAGTCTAATATGTGCAATAACTCACTGGAAATACATGCTTCAGTCTACATTTTTGTGCACATAAAAATATACTTGTTTTTGACTGCAGTTTGTAGCTAAAATGAACACTAGGGGGCAGTATGATGACAACTTTTGTTTCTTTTCACACTAATGATATTTACAGCGACAATATTGAGGAATAAAGCATTATTTATGTGCAGATCTTTGCACTACAACTAATAAATACCACAAAACAACGCTCTCTGTGATTAGTAATGAATATGTTTGTGCCCATATGGACACTTTGGTCAGTTCACTTTGTACAGTGCTCGGGATCAAGTTCAATGAAGCACACTTCTACAAAAGAGATAAAAACAATGTCAAATCAAGGTAAAACTGTGGTCGCAGTGCACTTTTCTCTTACATTTGCTTCTGAAAAAGCTATTAATTGGGTTTAGGGTAGGGTTTAGGTCAGTGGTTTCCTATGTGAATCTGTACAACAAGCACCGCTTGGTAGACATGTACAAAAAAGATGTGTATCTGAAATGTAATGCATTTCAGAATTGCAAACAAATGTAGACAGTGCTTTTTGGATTTGTCATCTGAAACATACAACAAAACATGCCCTAAGTAATGTATTGCAGATTTGAATGAATGTAGACAGCACCCTCTGGAGGTTTTGACATCTGAAACGTATTACAAAATGTACCATAAGTAACACATTTAAGATTTGCAAAAAATGTAGACAGCATGCTCTAGTGGATGTGTCATCTGTAATATGCAATGAAATGTACCTGGAACAACCTATTTTACATTTCGCTAAATTGTGGACAGCGCCCTCTAGTTGATTTGTCCTCTAAATGTACCCAGAGCAACGCATTTTACATTTCGCTAAATTCTTTACAGTGCCCCCTAGTTAATTTGTCATCTGTAATGCATAAATAAAACGTACCCAAAACTACTCATTTTACATTTTGCTAAATTGTAGACAGCACCCTCTAGTGCATTTGTCATCTGAAATGAGAAATGAAACATACTCTGTGCAACATATTTAACATTTCGTTAAATTAAACACAGCACCCACTAGTGGATTTGTCATCTCAAATGTACCTGGAGCAATGTATTTTACTTTTCACTACATTGTAGACAGCACCATCAAGTCGATTTGGTATCTGTAATGTGCAATGAAACGTACTCTGAGCACCGAATTTTATATTTTGCTAAAGTGTAGACAGCGCCCTCTAGTGGATTGTGTCATCTGAATTGTTCCCGGAGCACCAGATTTTACAGTTCACCAAATTGTAAACAGCGCCATCAAGTCGATTTGTTATTTGTAATGTGCATTAAAACGTACCCGGAGCAACGTATTTTAGATGTCACTAAATTGTAGACAGCGCCCTTTAGTGGATTGTATCATCTGAAATCTACCTGAAGCACCGAATTTTACATTTTACTAAATTGTAGACAGCGCCTTCTAGTGGATTGTGTCATCTGAATTATACCCAGAGCACTGGATTTTACAGTTCACCGTGTTCTCTAGTGGATTGTGTCATCTGAAATGTACCAGGAGCAACATATTTTACATTTCACTAAATTGTAAACAGCGCCATTAAGTCGATTTGTTATTTGTAATGTGCAATGAAACGTACCTGGAGCAACGTATTTTACTAAATTGTAGATAGCGTCCTCTAGTGGATTGTGTCATCTGAAATGTACCCGAAGCATTGAATTTTATATTTCGCTAGATTGTAGACAGCGCCCTCTAGTGAATTGTCATCTGAATTGTACACGGAGCACTGGATTTTACATTTCGTTAAATTGTAGACAGCGCCCTCTAGTGAATTTGTCATCTGAAATGTGCAATGAAATTGCAATGAGCCCGTGCTGGGAGTCTGTCTGTTGGGGGTCCTAATAGATTGCAGTACATGAGAATCTATAATGCATATGCCAAGCGAAACTCACATAGGGATTAACAGATTTACTGTATTTTTTATGAGTTGTTTTTACAGTACAGCGCAGGAGATGCAGTGAGTAACATCCACACCGATCTAATATAGAAACATCTCGATGATGTTTTCCTAATTTCTAGAGAGCCTCTAAGAAAAACAGCCACACACGTGGCGGTCCTGCAGCTAATATCCAGATATTAACCTGTCCTGGGGATTTATTTTTCCTCTCAGCTCCCTCACAAGACAAACGGCCCACACACTAGTTCGGATGAGAACACAGAGTTTGTTTTCAATTTCCAGGTTATCCTACTGGAGGTTTGCTCTAAAATATTAAGCAATTCATCAAGAGAGAGATTTTAAACATTTCCTGCAACATTGTGAACAATACCACAACATTAAAGCAGTGTACAGATATTTACACCACATTTTACATCTTACACAGATTAATTAAGGCTTAACTTAGGAGAGAACTCCAGTCTGATATCAACAGCAGCAAAGCATAAACACAGAGAGTCAGTCAGTGGACAAAACTAGTCAGAGACATTATTAAACACCATCTGAACGAATGTACAGCTGTGCATTGTATTTAATTATATTTTAATGATAACGTTATATATTAATGATAACTATCTTTTTATTAGTCATATTAATCTATATCTATTGTGTGCTTTCTATCTGCATGTACATGTGAATAGGTATATCACTTTATAATTTTTATTTATTGTTTATGTATTCTGCAATGCTTTGGCAATCTTGAAATAGCATATATAACAAATCCCAGGGTCCTAAAGAACAGTAAATATATGTAAGAATTATGACACAAATCAGAGAGGATAAAGGCACTCTTTCTTTTTTTCTGCCCCAAACACTTTAAAATATTAATTAATTGATTATTTGACTAAAATGTGTTTGATCAGAGTTGGAGCTGAAATCTGCAGGAAGGTCCATCTCCAGGAATAGGGTTGGTCAACCATGTTCTTATACATATCTCAAATGCTTTGGTAATACAGTTTAAAATGTCATGGCAATAAAGCCAATCAAATCTAAACTTAATGAAATATTTCCCCCCGATTTAAATTATTAAACAATTAATAATTTAATTTAAACAACTCAGGAAAGACTCTTTACATAATCTATACAAATCTAAAACACTGTACACAATGGCATGCCAGTAATGCAAACTGAACTTGAACTTAGAGCGAGAGCGACTGTGAGTGAAGCAGACATTTTGGCTCATAATGAAGAGCAGATGGTTTACCTTCACTGGTCGCCACATTCTTGTGAGATTTGCTGGGTGTGTGTTCAGTGCTGGAGCTCACGTCAGACGAGATACTGGAGCTGCCTTTGCCTAGACCACAACACAACAGAACTTTATCAGCACACACATCTTCCTGATCTTGCTATTTTCTATATGTTATTAGTCTTTCAGTTCCAAACACATTTAGTATGATTATGAAGACATAATTGTTATCCCTCAATAGTTACTCATTTTCCCTTCTACCTCTCTTATGGTCACATATTTCCCCTTTGTTTCACAATCATCAACACAGGTTCATTGTAGATATGTACCCCTGTCTACATTTCTGGAGAGTGCGAATTATGTATCCAGAGATGCATCTTGCTGCATTTTGTCTTTAAAATGAACGATAGGGTGTGGTATGACGCCGCCAACGGCTTCTGTTCATTTAAGCGCTACCAGCTGACTGCTTACCTCTGGTGTTACCAGTTTGCCCAGTAGCTCGCAGTGTACTTCAGCAGACTTGGGATGCAGAGTGAAGTTGACTGTGACAACGGGGTTCGAGTCTGGCAAAGGACGGTTCCAGAAGCCAGGTAAACCAAAAGAAAAATATAAATGAATAAAAACTACAGGAAGTGTGGTGAAATCACACAGCCACAATGGCTTTTCTTTTTCTAGATCGCTTTTGAAAACATTATGGGTTGGGTTTATGAAAGGGGTGGGTAAGTGTGTTAGTCGGCCAATCAGTCAATTGCAGCAAGCTGGCCTGGTCGGTTGAAGTGTATATTGCACCCTCTGCTGGATTTATGAAAAGGATGTGCAAGAGGAATTTGTGGTCATCAAAAATCATACACAACGGCCTCTGGTGGATTTGCAAAAACAAATCAGCGAGCAGTCGTACCTCCGGTTACGTATTTCGCTGTCTTCAAAAATGTAGACCTGGGAACATTTCCGTAATGAACTTTGATGGTACCTACCACCAACACATATTCACACACAAATAAACCAATGAATCAGTCAGTCAAACATACACAAAATCAAAATGCTAATCAAAGCATGACATCCAGATCATATAAATTAACAATAACAATTACACACATCAACACATCAACACATTTACAGGCTGGCAATATCCACACAATGTTTCCACACAATTGTGTTTAAACCCCTTATGAAAGTGATTTTTGCTTGAGACGTCTGTTCAAATCAATTATCGGATGAAATGGGATTGTTATTTATGCCAAATAATGACTAGACTTTTTTGTTTTTCTATGAGACCTCAAGTTGTTAATTGTTATTAATCTTTTTTTTTGTTGTTCTGTTTCTTCCTTTTTCTTATCTTTTCTCTTTTATGCTGTGAATATATTTGCTTCTGCTACAGAAATCTCTGTATACTGTATGCTCGCTGTGTTTCCTAAAACAAAATATGAAAAAATATATAAAAAAATAATTAAAGGGGACCCATTTTGCAAAAATCACTTTTTATAAGGAGCTGTTTAAACATTTGTGTGGCAACAGTGTGTGAATATAGACAGTGTCTAATGGTAAATGTGTTAGTTTCATTTTTATAATCACACTTGATTTAAACAGTCTGCAGAAACACTTTGATTGACATTCTCCCTTTGTACGTGTCATCAATTGGGAGAAGCCCCGCCCACTAGTGACCATCTCATCTCATTACCATAAACCGCCCTGAGTGAGAAGCAGCCATTCGCCTGCTAGTGATTATCTCTTTCTCATTAGCATAGGTCTTGTTTTTTAATCTGCCACTATGCTGATTATTATTATTATCATTATTATTATTATTATTATTATTATTTATTACTGATTGATTTATTTTCTTATTCATTTTTAATTTGTTCATTTTGTGTAAAAAAATTCCAATCTTCTCAAATCTCTTCATTATTATTTTTTTGCACAAAATAAGATGAAAAATAAGCTAATTAATAATTCATAATATAATTAATTTCTTGTGGAAAACCTGATGTGGCCCAGTCTCACCCAGACTCGGCCTCCAGTGGCCCTCAAGTAAATTGAGTTTGAGACCCCTGATCTAGAGACATCAGACATTTATTTATATCTTGTAAAAAGGGGCATATGTCCTCTTCACTTGAATAACTTGTCCATTATGTTTTTTTATTATGATTTTACAAGTATAAAGAACATGATCTTGTTTTTGAGATCACACTTTGACTGCATGCATTGTGGATGATTTCCATCTGCACTAAAAAAAGATTCACTGTGTTTACTTTGTTTTTGGTTGCAAACTATTTATATGGGCTGAAATTAAACAAACAAATTAAGTTGAGCATTACTAAATTGAATTTGTTTATATTCATCCCATATTAATAGTTTGCAACCACTTACCTTAAAAACAAATAAAGTAAATCCAATGAATTGTTTGTTTTTTTCAGTGTGCACAATGCATCCCACTGTAAGTCAATATTTTAACAGATGCAATAAAAGTAAGATTGGGCATTTTGACCTGGTCACTCTTTCACTCGCTGAAGCATTACTGAAGGCAGGGAATCTCCTCTGGTTCTCAGCATGAGCTCTGAGGTTTTCATGATTAAGGATTCAGAGCTGAACTCATTATTCGCTGCTCATCAGGAATGCACCGAAGCTGAGCAAAAACCCTTCGATTTACTTCACGTCTTACTGCCAGAGAATGACAATATCTGTGACTGAAACAATAGATGGAAGAAATTACTGTAGTGTCTCCAATGCTGGCATGAGTTTGCACTTTCGCTGTGATTCGCCAAGACAGATTTATATTTCATGCATTAGGATGTATCTGGCACCGTGTGGGACTGCTTGTTACTTGCACAGTTTGTTTAAAGAGACAGTACATCCAATGAAAAATGAACATTTCCTCATCATTTGCGCACACTCATGTGGTGGTGAACTAACTTTCTGTTGAACACACAATCAAATATTCTGAAGAATGTTGGAGAAAAAAGCAGCCATTTACTTACATAATAGGAAAAACAAAGATATATATATATATATATATGCATGTTCTCCCCGTGTTAGCATGGGTTTCCTTCGAGTGCTCCGGTTTCCCTCACAGTCCAAACACATGCGCTATAGGGGAATTGATCAACTAAATTGGTCGTAGTGTATGGGTGTGTGTGAATGTGAGAGGGTATGAATGTTTCCCAGTACTGGGTTGCAGCTTGAAGGACATGTGCTGTGTAAAACATATGCTGGATAAGTTGGTTTCTTCTGTATCTAAATTTGCACTTTGGATCACTTGCGTGCAAAGTTTGGGTACAAAATGAAAATAAAAATGTAATTATATAATTTACATTTGCCACTTTCAGCCATAGTTGTAAAATGCAAGTTACATACTAATTTTCACGCTTTATAAATAGCCAAATTAAATAAAAAATGTATTAATTTAATTGATGATGTGTAATATGCACAAACAGAAATTATAGCAAAATAATTACTTGTCCTAAATGCATTTAAATAAAATACTCTGTGACTTCATGTGTCAATGCATTAAAAAACATTTAATAAACCTTTTTTGATATAGCCTTGGCTCAGAAAGCATTTTGAAATACATAATTTAATTAAAATTGAGTTTTGCTACAAATATCACGTGTTTTGATGAAGTGCAGTAATATACAACAATTGCAATAATAATACGTTTCGTAACCCTAGTCTAAATGCATTTAGGATTCAATTTGGCTATTACATATTCAATGTAGTTTTGCAACTCATAAAGCATTAAAATTATTTATATATGAATTTTGCTACTTGCAGTTTTGTGTTTAACAGAAAAAAATGAACTCAAGACGAGGATGAGTAAAGGATTTTTGGGTGCACTGTCCCTTTAAGAGGGCGAAAAAGTTGCACACACGCAGGCTATTTGACATTTGTGGATCTAAATATTGGATTGGTAATAAAAGTGTGGTCATTCACAGCCAAGAACAGAGGTCCATGAAACATTAAGCACTGACACTTCCACCACCCTTAATATAATGGGTCTCCATTGGCCAGTGTGAAGTGCTGGATTTTAGGTGCTGTAATGCAGGCCAGCTAGTAAGATCTGTTAAGATAGTAAACCTCACTTCACTGAACTCAAGCACTTGTTAGTGCACCACACTGGAATCGTCTGCTAAAATCCTGCTAATAGTGGGTTAAGGACAGGCAAATACTATCAATAAACAAAGACAGTTCACTTGCATTACTATTGGTGCATCCCAATTCGCAAAACATCCATCCTAAATAGTTTTCAAAAATAGATTAGTGTGTCCCAATCTGTAGTATGATGAAAAGAATATGCCAAAGGTTCCTGCTTGGTTTAATATTTCCAATAGAAATTCATTCACTCATTTTCTTTTCGGCTTAGTCCCTTTATTAATCCGAGGTCGTCACAGCGGAATGAACCTCCAATTTATCCAGCATGTTTTTACGCAGCGATTGCTCTTTCAGCTGGAACACATCACTGGGAAACACCAATACACACTCATTCACACACATATAGACAATTTTGTCTACCCAATTCACCTGTACCACATGTCTTTGGACTTTGTGGGGGAGCACACGGAGGAAACCCACGCCAAAACGGGAAGAACATGCAAACTCCACACAGAAACGCCAACTGACCCAGCCGAGGCTCGAACCAGCAACCTTCTTGCTGTGAGGCGAACGTGCTACCCACTGCGCCACCGTGCAGTCTCTAAAAGAAATGTGAATTGATATTAAAATTGCCCACAATACATTGCGCATTGAATGTGAATTCGATTAGAACTACAAACACGGGTGAAAGTGTAAACAAACTACAAACATGGCACGAAAACAACCCTCAAGTAGAGAGGCTTCGGTAAAGTTGTTTAAATGACTAATAATTAATATCTAGCCAACTGCGAATATTTAAATCATGTTTGCTGTGTTATATTTAATCTGCAGCAGCACTGAACTTCTATAAGGACATGTTTGGACATTAAATTCTCAATGTAGAATTATACAAACACCTGAGGACTGAAGATTTCTCTGCATGAAACAATTGTGGAGGAAAATCACAACAGACAATAACAATCAGGATCTCCATCAAGGGTTTCAGCAATGTGTGATGTTTTAAAGTCTAAATGTTTGCACTATCACAAAGCTTTTTAATTTGATTAGCTCAGAACAATATCATTACCTGATTGTTTTAGTATGATTATACTATAAATCTATCTATGTTTTAATTGTTGATGAATTAGCGTTGGATTGTTGATTTCACTGGGCCTTTAAAAGTACAAGATGAAGCCAAACTGAAGTTAAGTGGCTTTATTTTTCACTGTGAGTGTGTGTTGATTTGGAAAGGTTGGTTTATGGCACTTTATCCTCCGTCAGGTCATAAAACTGTAAACCGCAAGTGTCTCCATGTGAGTAAAGCACAGCATTCATCCCACAAACACAGCTCTCACTGTAAACACACATGCACACACACACACGCTGATTTGTTTTTGTGAATTGTGGGGACATACTATTGGTTTCCTTAGTTTTTTTATACTATAAAAACTTAATTTTCTATATCCCTACCCCAACCCTATTCCTAAAGCCGACCCTCACAGGAAACAGTGTGTAGTTTTACTTTATGAAAAAACAACTCATTCTGTATGATTTATAAGCCTTTTAAAAAATGGGGACACCATAATGTGCTCATAATTCACCTTCCAGTACTTGCAGGGCCGGATTAACATAAGGACTATTTTGGGGCTGAAGCCCCAAGGCCCACGGGAGAAGGGGGCCCTTGATTGGCTGATGAATTAATACGTGCTATGACGTGGAAAACGCCTCTTTGCATTATGCTTTCTCTCGTTGATAATGTGAAGTATTCTTTTCAGTTTGCTCCTGTTAAAAACAGTGACGCCGGTGCTAAACTGGGGCTCAGAGTGGCTGTAACCCAATCAGAATATTGAATAGACCTGTTTTAGTCACCCATAAGGGTGATCAGATGTGCCGATTTTCCCAGGGCAGTCCCTTATTTCGGCAGTACCGGTAGAACCATCCAGTCAAAGGTAGGCTAACCAAGCTCGTTGTAGAACAAAAATGTAAATTTAATTGTCTTCATCAATGACTAACTTGTACATGTAACAGAAGCTGGGATATCATCATTGAATCAGTCACCTGCACGTCAATAACTGTGGTTTAGCTCAGCTTTTAAATTCAACCTTCAAAGACTACGTCGGATAGTTCAGACTGCTGAGTGAATCATTGGTACAACCCTCCATACTCTTCAAGAACTGTATTTATCCAGAGCGAGCAGAAGGGCTGCTAAAATCACTCTGGACTCCTCACACCCAGCACACTGCCTCTTTGAACTTTTACCTTCTGGTCGACGCTACAGAGCACTGCGCACCAGAACAGCCCAACACAGAAACATTTTCTTCCCTCAGGCAATCCATCTCATGAACACTTGATGATAATAATTGTGGAACCAACATCAATACTTGCTAAACACTTTTATACACACATACACTTCTTTAACAACACACTTTACATGCCAATTTGCACATAACAGCTGCACACGTAACGCTGTATATAGTAATATAGCTGTACATACACTTGTCAATTTGTATATTTGCATTCACTACTTCTAATTTTTAAATATATTTATTTATTATCTATTTTTTAGTCCTGTTTGTAATTCTGTTGCACTGATTCTGATAGGCGGAATCATACTGAATGAACTCGGCCGCACGGCTGTGACTCAAAAAAACTGTGTACATGATCTTCCATCACACAATATAACCGAGACCATGTGCAAACAAATCAAATAGCCTACCCAAGCAGTTTTAAAAATGTCCATCACTGCGGAGTATGTATCTCAAGTAAATACACTCGGTTATGCTTTACAGAAAGTCTAACTGAACAATTTTGCCCCTTTTATGAAAACGACAGAAATAATATGGAGCAATGAAATATTGGCACTGGCTTATATCAAACAATATATCTGATGCAAAAAGCAAATAAATAAAATAAGGATGCTAGCCTTCTGCTAATCAAATGATGTGCTATAGCATGTAAAACAGGATGATGAAAGGAGCATTCAAAAAGCAACTCATGTAAACACCTTAATCTTATTATTGTCTTAGTTAGATTAAGGCAAATAATTTGATTACTGATGTCCACGTAAACGTGATTACTGTATAACAGTGGTTTGTTCTGGAGACAATCCGAAACTAATACTGCTTAAGGGGGCTAATAATATTGACTTTAAAATGGTTTAAAACATTTATGAACTGCTTTTATTCTAGCCGAAATAAAACAAATCAGACTTTCTCCAGAGGAAAAAATATTAGAGGAAATACTGTGAAAAAATCCTGAATCTGTTCAACATCATTTGGGAAATATCTGACAAAGAAAACAATGTCACTGTAGTGTGAATGATTGTGACTCTATAAACAGCTTGCAAAAGTTGATTTTGCATCATTGGTGCCCTTTAAGACTAACATACTGATGCTAACATCTCAAAAAATGTGATTTCTGATCGAGTGACATCAGTGAGCCTGAACATCTGCTGTGGTTCCTCTTGTATCCGCAGATCCGTGAGTTACGAGCAGATACCAACGCTGTTATTATTATGTTGCTAGGCAAAGATTTCACAAAGCTTAAAGCCTTCAGCTTAATCAAAATGGATGAGGACACAGAATTACTTCCCTGCTAAAAGAGACATCGCACAACTCACGGTGAGAATCAAGAGCTGAAAGATATTTACTAGTGATATCTGGGGTTTTACTGACTGCGTTCTCGGCTCGATACTGAACAGTGATGTACAGCAAACAAATGTGGTCAGAAGTTATATTAGATTTGGGATTCGTATTTAGCTCTTATTTGTTGTGGCACACAGTTTTCCACATTTATATTATTTCATTCATTTTCCTTCAGCTTAGTGCCTTTATAAATCAGGGGTCGCCACTGCAGAATGAACCACCAACTATTCCAGCGTATGTTTTACACAGTGGTGTGTAAATGAGTGTGTATGGGTGTTTCCCAGTACTCGGTTGCAGCTTGAAGGGCATCCGCTGTGTGAAACATATGCTGAATTAGTTGGCGGTTCATTCCGCTGTGGTGACCCCTGATAAATAAGAGACTAAGCCGAAGGAAAATGAATGAATCTGTCAGATTGAATGCAGTGGTTTGATCAGATGAGCACTGATCTAAGATCTTTACAACTCAACTCTGAACTTCAACTCAACTCTGACCTGTAGAAATGACGTCTGGAAAATCCAGAAGTCTCCATTCTCTCCTACTAAACCGGGAAGAAACGTTCTCAGCTGGACTCTGAATATAAATCTGCATCATTAAGCGGTCAGTTGTTTGCCATCCCGAGCGCAGTCATTTCCCATCAGGAGAAGGCAGAAGTTTCACTATTTCACAAACGCTCCATCACTCTCGCTGCTGTTTTTAATTAAGGGCTGCACGACTTGTAATGATTAGTATGGTTTTGTAGAGCAGTGAATCGTGCTTAAAAAATAATAAACAAACTGCAAGCAAAAATAAATAAAATATAGCAAAGATAAAACTGAAATAAGCAGTGCTTTATGGTTTTCAGTAGAGTCAAGCAGTATTCAGGTATATTAAATTAAATATTAAATAAAACGTTTAATAAGCAGGAAAAATCAGGAGAAACAAAAACATGTAATTTAGTCATTTTATAGTTTGTACATTGTATTTTGTTTTTGCAATAACTTGTTTGCATTAAAATCTTGCCTTTAAATTGAAGAATTGTTCTGTTCTTAAAGATGTCGGGTGGCCAAACTCTTTTTTTATGGATGTTTTGTTTAAATCTAGACAAAATACCTAAATATATTGTCTATGTTTACTGAAAAAAAAGACAATGTGGATGTGGATGTACTCATTTATGCTGAGCTCTTTGTATGTGTGTATATGTATATTAATTTTCCTGCGGCTGACTCTCTTTATTTATCAGAGGTCACGACAGCAGAATGAACCGACAACTTATCCAGCATATGTTTTACACAGCGGATGCCCTTCCAGCCTCAACCCAGTACTGGGAAACACACACACACACACACACACACACACTCATACACTATGGCTAATTTAGTTCATTAGTTCCTCTATAGCGCATGTGTTTGGACTGTGGGGGAAACCCACGCCAACACAGGGAGAACATGCAAACTCCACACAGAAATGCCAACTGACCCAGCCGGGGCTCGAAGCAGAGACCTTCTTGCTGTGAGGCCACATATGTATTTGTTTATATATAATTTTTCGTTTTTCCCATTGCACAACGCACATTTTATAGTGAAAGAAATGCCATTAGATGTTTAAATTGATCACACTAAGGCCTGATTTACACCTTGTATTTAGATTGATTCATTTTTATTAAACTGATGCTGATCATAAGTGAGTGGGAACAAACACAGGAGGCCCAAGAAAAAATGAAAAGCACTGAAAAGTTGTTTAGGAAACCAAACATGCTTTTGTCTGCGGCATCACTGCAAAAGCCCTTTTTATTTTCAGATGTAGGGTGTGTGTGTGCTTCAGCTGAAGGGCAGGTACAGTTAAAGTCAGAATTATCAGCCCCTCTGTATATTTTTGCCCCTATTTTCTGTTTAACTGAGACGATTCTGTTCAGCACATTTCTAATCATAACTGTTTTAATTACTCATTTCTAATAACTGATTTCTCTTTGCCATGATGACAGCACATAATATTTAACTAGATATTCTTCAAGACACTAGTATTCATCCTAAAGTGACATTTAAAGGCTTAACTAGGGTAATTAGGGTAAAATTAGAGTAATTAGAGTAAAAAGTCCAATAGAGCCCAGTATTTGAGCCCAAGCCCGTCGGGGCTTGACATTTATGCCCCTAGGGCCGGGCCTCTGGCCAATTTTCTCATCATAGCTAGCACGCATAGCGGGCTTCGGGCCTGCTTTTGAAAAAACTTTTTAAAAAGTTTAATGAGATCTAATGCATGCAGTGCAGAAGCGCCAGTGATGCCTTGAGAATGGAGATTCCCAGCCACGTGCAATGGAGAACTTAAAACTGTGAAAAACACTAGAGGAAGGAGAGGGGTCTGGATGCAGACCTGGTGCAGTGCAATCCAATGCTTTTAATGCGCTCACCTAACCGCACCCCTAACCCTACCTGTCACAGTGACGTCACTCACTCCATTGAGTGCATTGTGTCTGACATTGCATCGCTGAGTGATGCAATCGCATAATAAAGGCCCCAGATACTATTAAAAGGAGAGGCAAACTTCTGCTCAACTTTTTAAAAAGTGACAACTTTAAATGAATAGCAAACTGGTTATGAACAATGCACAACTCGAGTAAACTCACTGTGGACCACATACTGCTTGGATATTGATGTCACTTAAAAAAAAAAACCCTAAAACTTACATTTAAAAAAAAAACTAACAACTTCAAACATTTCTCTAAATTATTCTGATAAAAAAATAAAATGAAAATAAAATAAATAAAACTAATGAAAAAAAACTCTATTAAATACAGATCTCGTCTGTTTTAATGGCTGTGACATTATAAGCTGTTTGGCTGGGAAAAAAAGGGCTTCGAGTCGGACTCTGGCCAAACATTTTAATGAGCTGTTGGACAAGGGCAGAGCTACAGCCTGTGTGTCTTGGGCCAGGGCCGGGCTAGGGCTTAGATTTAAAGGTGCAGTATGTAAGTTTGACACCCAGTGGTTGAACTAGGTATTGCACTCCTGCATCAAAATAAACGCAAGCGCAGGTTGCCAAATTGAGTACAGGAGCGAGTGATTTAAACTGTGTTCTAAATAAAAGCAACGACACCCGATAGAGGGAATATTCTCCATGTTAAAAGAAGTTTTGGTTCTAACCAACACCTCGAATTGATATATTAGAAACGGCTTCTATTTCTCACAGCTCAGCAACAGAAACCTATGACAGTGATCACCTCAGGTAAACCTTATGTGTTTTATTCAATGCTAAATGCTAACAATGTGAGTCTGAATGCCATTTTACATGACATTTATTGCCATATACTGAAAGCAGCATCAGATAGTTCACCTCAGATCTGGAGAATACAATAAACCGTCTGAAATTGAGCTTTAGAACTAAACACATATGAGTGACTCAGCATCTACATTTAATGATGTTAAAGAGGGTTAACGTATTAAATAGATTATACCTTACCGTTTTGTGAGTGACTGCATATTCTGTGCTTCTGAATGGCTGTATTTACATTTCTGTCGTGTTTCGTCTGCTGTAAACTGCCAAATTACTCATCACTGCGTATCTCGTCATGAATCGTGTTGTTAGGACACGCGGTTACAATGTAACCTGCTCACCTAATATTTACATTCGTAATATTTATATTATTTGCTAATTAACAACCTCATGTGGAACTGAATCTGTCTCATTTCGACGTCTGATACTGTCCACCAGAGGTCGCATTTTCAGTCACGGACGAATGAAATGAATGAATGAATGAATGAATGAATGAAATACGCTGTTTTCCACCAAGGCAACCCGAAGTGCTGGAATATAATTGGCTAAACTGGCATTGTGCAGGTTAAATTTACCAAAACAAAGACATCGCTCAGGCACGGAAAAAACATTTTCAGAGCAGAATATCTGACTTCAGCATTGTTTTTCAGATAAACAAGTATGTTCACTTGCGATGTTTCTTAAATATCTGCACACATATTATGGTGTTTTTATGCTTTAGAAGAGTCAAAAACTTACATACAGCACCTTTAAGGCCCGTGCAGGGCTCTACAATCCAAAACAAAATATTGTTTAAGGATATAATATTGACCTTAAAATGGTTTAAAACAATTAAGAACTGCTTTTATTGTAGCTGAAATAAAACAAATAATACTTTCTCCAGAAGAAAAAATATTAGAGGAAATACTGTGAGAAATTCCTGAATCTGTTCAACATCATTTGGGAAATATCTGACAAGAAAAAACAATTCACAAGAGGGCGAATAACTTTGATATCTGCTATATGGGGATGCACTTGTTGACTTCAGCGGCTGATGCTGATCTAAGTTCAGCCACCATGAGCTGCTCTACAATCTGACTTCTCAAAAGAGCCAAGGCTGAGGAGAGACATAATTGTTTTCTGGTCTGGAAAACAACTTCTCAAAAGCTTTCATATGTTTCCTGTCCTGCGTGCAAGCAAAGCACAAGCTGAATTAGCCAGAACTGAAGAGAATTTCAAAATCAGAGTCAAACTCCAGAGTCCGTGAGGCATAATGTGTATTAATGCTTTCATCTGCGGTAAAAAAAAGGTACAGGGCCAGAATGTTTATGATAATCAAGCAATATCAACATCTGTTGCACTAAATCCCTGATCATATTCAGTATAACAGAGCATGACACTGCACAATATACAAGTTCAGTGAGTTGAAGTGCATGTTTAAGACGGTATGCTACACTTATAAGCAAATCTGTTCTCCAAAACCACTTTATAGACCTCTAATCATGGTGGTCTGAATAATATGTACACAATATATATGATTTTTTTATTCATTCAAATATCTAAAACCACTAGAATGGTGTTTTCTATATTATGCTGACTTGTGCACTTACTTTCTCAAATATTTCAAAGAATGTTTAAATGCAGAGAGATAATCAGTTTTAATTAGTGAGACGAAGTGTGTGTGCTAATGCTAATGATGTAACACACACTCAATTTCTTGTTTAAAACTGGTAAACCTTGTCGGCGCCAAAGACGTAATGGTTAGTGCATCAACACATGCACTCCAGTGCTCTTGACGACCTGAATTCAATTCCCACCTCGAGGTCCTATATCGATCCTGCATCTCTCTCTTCTCCCCACGCTTTCCTGTCAAGACTCTCTACTGTCCTATCCATTAAAGGTGAAGCCCCCAAAAATATCATTAAATAAACACATACTGACACAGCGCTGGAAGCTGATAAAGCCTATCAGATCCTGTAAATCAGAGGCAAATGAATTGAAAGCAATAGGCCTAATGCTAGTCTCTCTTGGGCCCTAAGCAATGTTGACAGTAATGTTCTACTCAGTAAGTACTGAATGCTGGTTATAAAACAGGAACTGGGCAAGTATTCAATCAGTTGGAACATTAACATTCAAGAAATGAAGTTTATTTATAAACTAATTTGGAGAGGATCACGTGATTATGATTGAACACGGCTGGTTCTGCATTAACTATGTATGATCAACCAATCAGACGATACCTAACCCACTATAAAGAGCCAGGGTTTCTCACTACAGTCATCTTCGATTTGAAGAATCCCCCCGTCCACCCCTACCCCTCCATCTTTCCCTTTATAGGGCGACACGGTGGCCCAGTGATTAACCCTGTTGCCTCACAGCAAGAACGTCACCAGTTCTAGTCCTTTAACAGGCTGGCTGTCGCTTCTGTGCGAAGTTATCATGTTCTTCCTGTGCTTGCGTGGGTTTTCCCCGGGTTCTCCGATTTCCTCCCACAGTCCAAAAACATGCACTACAAGTGAATTGATTAATCTAAATTTAGCACTACAGTCAAACTCTCATCCAGCAGCATATCTCTTCATAGCAATCATTTTCTGTCATCAGCTCTTATCAAAAAGGGGGAGTTCTCGAGATCTACCTGAGCTCAAAGCTCCCCACTCGCCCTGCAAACGGGAGGGGGCCCAGGGCTCAAGGAGCTTTTGAGCTCAGGGCTCTCTCATGGGACAGCATGCCAAACTTGCTTTATAATCAATCATGAGCTAAGTGTGAACTCTTGAAACTGTGATGAGCAGAAATCTGTTCTGTTGGAGATGTAGTTTCCATCAACCTGTGTTAATGCGCATTTATAATTATCTCATGAGGAACAAGTGATAGAGAAGACAAAGTTTGAATAAAAATCCTCTGATTTGCAAAAAACAAACAAACAAACAAAACAAAAGCAGGGAAACAGCTGCGAGGCTTTAATATGTCGTGTGTTATTCCACTGCACAGAACTGCATTACACCAGAAGCCTAAAATGTGTTTAGGCCCAATTCTATTTTATAATAAAATGTGTTTGTTGTAAAAATTTGTAATAATAACAACAAAAAATACTAATTTGTGGATCTCCTTACTTCAGGCTGCACCTATGCTGCCATTGTGGCAGGTGTATTCTGGGAAATTTTCTTACCCCTTGGTTCCGAGTGTGGTCCTGAAAAATCTCAGTTCGAAGGGGTGTCTACCTTCTCCCCTTTGCTCTACGCCTTCGAACTAAAGAGAATTGGTGAAGGGCTAAGGGGTAGATTGAGATTTGGCCTAAGTGTGATAAAACAGTGCTGCTGCTTCTCAAACATGGTATCATGCATATAGATGATGATATAGATATAGTGGGCGATGGGTCTGTGTTTCACTGATGTAACATTGTTTACAGTGTCTTCGGATTCTTCAAGATTTTATATATTGATTTAGGGTGGCATGGTGGCTCAGTGGTTAGCACTGTGGCTTCACAGCAAGAAGGTCACTGGTTTGAGTCCCGGCTGGGTCAGTTGGTATTTCTGTGTAGAGTTTGCATGTTCTCCCCGTGTTGGCGTGGGTTTCCTCCGGGTGCTCCGGTTTCCCCCACAGTCCAAACACATGCGCTATAGTGGAATTTGATGAACTAAATTGTCAGTAGTGAAATGAGTGTGTGTGAACGTGAGAGTGTATGGGTGTTTCCCAGTACTGTGTTGCGGCTGGAAGGGCATACACTGTGTAAAACATATGCTGTAATAGTTGGTGGTTCATTCCACCGTGGCGACCTCTGAAATAGAGACTAAGCTGAAGGAAAATGATTGAATGAATATTTAATTTAAGATACTGTAGTTATTTTCCTCATTTGTCATGACTGACAACTTCACTGAATTAACAATGTTTAATAGGTTTTTAATAAACATTTGCATAGTGTAGCATACTTTGTGATTATGCTTGATCCTCCTTTAATACTGTTAAAACCACCAAATCAAAGCTGTAGCTCCTTTATGAAATGGTTGTGATGTTGATCAGAAAAAATGTGATTAGATTTCTTCTAGCAGCCCTTCTCTGCTCTTTATACACTAAAGTGTTTTACTAATGCATCCTGCTTTTCTCTTAAAGCTCATAAACATTTGATGTCTGCAACATTTTTACCATTGATCGACTATGGTGATGTTTTATATATGAATGCTTCAACCAAATGTCTTCAGCTTTTAAACTGTTTATCACAGCGCTCTGAGGTTTGTTACAGGCTGTCAGAGACACCATTGAGAACTGTATGCCAAAGCTGAGTGGCCTTCTCTGAATGTAATAAGGTACATCCACTGGATGACTCTGGTCTACAAGGCTCTTCTGGGATTGGTGCCTTTATACCTAATTCTCTATTTATTATTAATATATTTTTTTCATGTTGTGTGTTGCAGACCTCTTGGCCAGAACAGCCTTGTAAATTAGATCTAGATCTCAATGGGTTTTAATCTGGATAAATAAAGAAACATATATATATATATATATATATATATAAAGAAAATTATGTGTTGGATTTACTAATTGAAGTTGGGTTGCAAATAATTATTAGGGGCTGAATTTAAATAAATTAAATGTAGTAATGTTCAACCTAATTTGTTTGTTTAAATTCAGCCCATATCAATTGTTTGCAACCACTTACCTTCAAAGACATGTGTAAATCTAATAAATATTTTTTTCATTTATTACCATGATAATAAGTGTTATCATGATTATAAGTGTCACCAAAATACACCTTTGTTTGTTATGAATAGGCGGCCTCTAGTGGCCAAAATGACGTACTGTGCCTTTAAATGTAAGGCCTATTATTTTCCTGATCACTAATGTACAGTAGTGAGTGAAGTAATGTATGCATCACAGGATGCTCTGGCAGATGTTAATGACAGATGTAAACACTCACACACACCCACAAGTGTTGCTTTTTCCTCTACACACATCTGTAACACACCATTATACAGGCTGGAGGAGCACAAACACTGCAGCGTTTGTACATATCAGCTGTTTCTTCTGAGATCCCGGGTGCACAAAAACATCTGCTATGTGCTGTTAGTGAGAGCATATGCAAAAAACACACATTAGCCTTTCCAAACAAACTTTATGAATACAGCACATTAGGAGAATGACCGTCAGATTTCAGTCATTTTTGTCAATTTGCATGAACAGGGATTGTTTGGAGGATGTTGCAGACAAACTTTTATGTAATGTTTTTGTTACATATACATTAGGGCTGAACCATATATAGTTTCAGCATCGATATCACAGGATCTGCAATGTCGAACTGCTATTATAATTGATCCAGAGCTATTTTGAAAACACTCATTTTTTGTCATTGCAATGTTTAACTATAAAGTTACCAAAACTTTTATTATTTACATGTGTTTTTAAGTCCGTTAAAAGTATTCAGGCATATGAAATTACACTTTGTTTTAACTTTAGGAAAGATTAATTGTATTTATGTATATATGCAATGAAAGTTATTGTTATTTTACATTTTATTGTACATTATTATTATTATTATTTTAATTAAATACTGCAGGACTTCCAGAAAATCATTAGGCACTGTGTATTTTAGTTGTACAGTATTGTAGTTATCAATGTTTGTGCTTGGTTTTTTTATATTTTATGCAGATGCTCCCCCTTATACACTGTAAAAAATAAATTGTTGAGAAAACAAAAAAATAAGGCAACTTGATGCAGTAAGAACTTTGAGTTCTCTCAACCACTGTTTTTTTAGTTCTTCTCAGTAACAATATTTTGTTCAGCTAACATAATTTTGTTTATTCATGTAATGTTGATTATCGTATTTTGCTAATAAAGATATTCTTGTCAAATCAACTGAAGCAACAGTTACTGCTATTGGGTCAATTCATTTTTTTCTGTTTAGTGGATTATTTTTAAAATTTGCTAAATAAATAATTAGTACTAGTTAGCATATCATCCTGTTTTAATAATTTTATAAAAAAAAAATACAAACACAAACTTACTATTTCATTCATTAATTCATTTTTCTTTGGCTTAGTCCCTTTATTTATCTGGGAAGGCCACAGTGGAATGAATGCCAACTTATCCGGCATATGTTTTACACAGTAGATGCCCTTATAGCTGCAACCCAGTACATGGAAACACCCATTCACACTCAGCCCTGTACCGCATGTCTTTAGACTGTGGGGGAAACTGGTGCAGCTGAAGGAAACCCACATGAACACAGGGTTGTCAACTGACTCAGCCGGGTCTTGAACCAGCAACCTTCTTGCTGTGAGGTGACTGTGCTACCAATTGCGCCACTGTCACCCTTCTTACAAGCATCAGATAAACAAGTGTAGTTTTTGATAGTCACGTCACGCATGTGTGAATTGTTTAAATATCAACATTCCTGTTCAACACAAAAATGTTTGTCTAGAAAACTCAGTTAAACTTGTAGACATAACATTTTAGCGAATATTGTTGACATAACATACATTTTTATGTAGATCAATAGTTATTCACAATTCCTAGTATATATGACAGAAAAAATACAGTGTGCTGAACAAATGGTGATACATTTTTTTACAGTGTAATATCATACCAATGAGTCTAAAATTAGTAATTCTTTCCAAATAGACCATATTCATTTCCTCTAGTGTAATTACACTCAATATTGCAATATTGTAGAAAAATAAATAACCACAAAGTCTGTTTTTTTCCGTGCAGCCCTAAAATACATACAGATTTTACTACTGAAACTTTGACAAAGGTGAACAAAAAAGTATCTTATTAATATTTAAACAACACTGTCCTGCCCCAAATATATGACCATTTAAATGTAGTCTTGCTATCAAACTTCAGAAACTGTGAATGGAGGAAGTGTTCATGATTTAACTATGAAAATGCGTTAATGCATTGCCCTTGTATTCACATACTAACGGGCGGTGGGCGTGGCCTATAATTTATGGGCGTTGTTTTCGCAGTTATGGGCGTGGTTTATAGTCGATTTAACGTATAGGTGTGGTTTCTTCTAAATCAATGCAAATACAACCGATAATCCCGTCCTCAAAACGCGTCACCAGAAGTAAACACGCTCCTCCTTGATAACGTGCGCAGGTTGTTTACTGTTTTACCGTGTCTCTCACCTGCATTATATTGCAAAAACCACGTTTTATGGGTGTTTACTAAAATAACAGCATGCTGCTTCAACCACTAGATACATCACATGAATATTACATCCTTTACTTTTTAAATATTACATTTTAAAAGCTGAACGGTCTTCCTCCTCAATAGCTGACAGTCATACTACAGTCTGCATCAGTTTTCTGAGGCAGTTCATGTAGACTCAGTAGTCACCATGCTAGTTTAAACACAAATAAGCATTTAGTTCTTAATGTTGCATTTCACACACTTGTATTTAAAAGACGTGCATGAGAAAATATCGTGCATAATGAAGTTTTACAGCGCACATACCTTCACTTTCACACTGTTTTCCATTGTTCGCCCCCATCCCGAATAACACATAATCTCTGTCCTCAGTAAATAAGCCTTTAGATCACACACAAGTCCTCGAGATTGAATATGTATCCATGATGGGAAAGTCAGAGTTCTTTATAAGTGGACAGAAAGCAGGAGCGCAAAAAGTGTCTAATGTTGCAGATGTGTGTGTGTGTGTGTGTGTGTGTGTGTGGAGCGGGCGGGTCCGGCAGATCTGCGCAGGAAAACTCACTTTGCTGACTATATGAGGGGCTGAACCCGCAGGAGAGAGAGATAGAGAGACCCACCGAATAATAAAACACTGTATAATGGGCTGAACTCATAGAAAAAGGGACCCTCCGGCTTATAAGGAGCTGAACCCTCTGACTACTATGACTCTATAAATGCTGCAGATAAAGTGCGGAGGCAACATATGACGGATGATATAACATATTACAAAATATATTATACAGTTTAAGTCACAATGATTCGTCCTCCTGTGAATTTTTATATATTTCCCAAATGATGTTCAGGAATTTTCCCTTAAATTTACCCTAATTACCCTAGTTAGGCCTTTAAATGTCACTTTAAGCTGAATACTAGTATCTTGAAGAATATCTAATCTAATATTATGTGCTGTCATAATTACAAAGAGAAAAGAAATCAGTGATTAGAGATGAGCTATTAAAACTATTATGATTAAAAATGTGCTGAATTTGTTTTTGTCAAAAAGAAATGAGGGAAAATAAAATTCTTCCATATTGAAAGCAGTAATCTTATTTAGTTACATTAGCTGTAGTTGTGTCTTTGGCACTGACTAATCTAACGTATACACAAATATACTATTCTAAAGCATCGTATCGAAAATATACATTTAAAAGAGATCTGTACTCATTTATGTTGATTCATATATAGTTTTTTTTCCTTTATCTGTGACTATTTTTACATTCAGTTGATTCTTCTCCGCATCTGTGAATTTTAAGGGGTTTTTTGTTGATAAAAATGTGTTTTTCCCAGTCGTGGGCTTTTCTCAATTTTAAGTTTAAATGTAACAATTCTGACTTTTTTCATCAGTCTTTGACTTCATTTAGATAATTTCACAAGTTGATAGACATTATTGTAATTCTGAGTTTTTCTTACAGTCTCGCCTTTGCACTTGCGAAATTGATTGTGAGGTTAAGCTTGCAACTGTGAGATTCAGTGCTGCAGTTCTGAGAAAATATATACAGTTTTGGGATGTTAACTCACACTCACACACACACACACACACACACACACACACACACACACACACAAGCAATTCCATGCAAATGTTTTGCCATGGTGAAGTTTTTTCCTCGCCGCTGTCGCCACTGGCTTGCATGGTTCAGGATCTGTAGAGCTGCGCATCGATGGAATTGCTCCTCAGTGTTTGGACTCTCAGTAGTGATTATTAAACCACACTGAACTGAGCTAAACTAAACTGAACTTAAACACTGAAAACTGAACTGACACTGTTTCAATTCACTATAAACTTCCATGTGAAGCTGCTTTGACACAATCTACATTGTATAAGCGCTATACAAATAAAGATGAATTGAAAAAAAAATTGAATATACATGTGGTGTATTTCACAAAAATATGGAAAATGTTTTGTGTAAGCAAGTATTTTACAGAACATTAGATATACTCAAAAATGTTTTCAAACTTGATTTACCACAGTCACACAATCGGGAATTTCACATCAGTCGCATCCATATCAGAGAGATAACACTTTCACATCCATAACACTTTTTCCTCATAAATGCAAAAATATCAAATCAAATCAGTCGTGTTTGTTCTAGTGAGCAACTCTTATCCTGTTGCTGAGCATTATTTCTGTTGGGTTGTACAGTTTAACTGACAGAATTTCTACACAGTATGTTGTATACTGTAAACTCAGACTTTTTTGGTCACATCCATAACGCATGTTGATTTTCCTTATTTAAAGTACCAAACATGTTTACAGATGTGGTGTACAGACGTGGTGTAACTCTGTGCTGAATAGTTTTGGAGTTTAGTGTGTATGTGTGTGTGTATACATTTAAATAGCCTATACTCAGAATTGTGCATTGAATTATTTTATTTTATTTATTTAATTTCTGTACTGGAAAGAAGTTTTGCTTTAGACAGTCATGTGTCCTCAAAAACAATAGCTGATTAAAAAAATATCAAGATAACAAAAAATCAGCTAACACTAATGAAATGAACTAAAGAATACAAAAAAAATATCAAGTAATTCATTCATTACTCAAAAATGGGTCACATGGTCCATCGGCAAATTTACATACATTAATATGTTAAGCTTGCAACTCCAAGATTCAATGCTGATGTTTCTTTTAATTCTGAGGAATTAAAAAAGTATATAGTTTTGGGATGTTAACTCACATGGGAGTTTCCTCTGGGTGCTCCGGTTTACCCCACAGTGCAAACACATGCGCTATAGGGGAATTGATGAACTAAATTGGATGTAGTGTATGTGTGTGTGTGTGAGAATGAGTGTGTATGGGTGTTTCCCAGTACTGGGTTGTGGCTGGAAGGGCATCCGCTGTGTAAAACATATGCTGAATAAGTTGGCGGTTCATTCCGCTGTGGTGACCCCTGATAAATAAGGAATAAAGTAATCAATACATTACTCCAAAAATGGTCACATAGTCTATTGACAAATTGACATATATTAATATCAGTGGCAATACACCTTTCCTGTCTCTGCAAAACAAACAAAAAAAACCTAGTCTGCATCCTTACTGTGCGCTCTATTGTTATTTAGAGACTTCCTGTACAGAAATAAAGTCAATTGAGACTATTAACGGAAGTCTTCAAAACAGGAATCACACACACGAGGGTATTTAGGTCTAGGAATGACTTCCATGAGTATTAAGTAAAAGCCTGTGACCTTTGTTACAGCGACAATACGAAGATCCTTATTGTTTACAAGTGCTGAGGTTGTGTTTTGTGCTGGTGGCCCTGACACGCCGGACATTAATTGTTTTAGAAATCAACATATCTGTCTTTATCAAACTCCTATTATGAATAGACCCGTGCTAAAAGATCACGTAGTTCTTTATGACTTTAAACGCACACATGTCCAGATATATACTGATATTTAATAATTCAATATGTTGTGATAATGAGCAAGCGCAATATTAACATCACAGGCACTTCAGAATACAGTGAATAATTATTAATTTCAGCTTTTTGAGCGTTGTTTAGGAATATTTGGATCATTGTATGAGCAGTGGTTGTTCATCACAGTAGATGTTATTAAAATAGTTGAAATTAAGACTTTATAGGTGATTTATTTCAAATATGAGCATTTTCAAGTTGATCTGGTCGACGGTATTGAACATTAACTATTTATAGGCCTTTTGTTTGTAAACTGGCTTCATTAAATATCAGTAAATTAAATTAAATTCACAATTAAGCATTTAATAATCTTACACTGTAAATAAACTGAAGGGTTTCACACACATTAATGTTGTCCCAACTCAAAACTTACTAAATGTAAGCTTATTGAACATAAAACAATTAAGTTGTCCCCAAAAACATCTTAAAGATTGTGTCGTTTCAGCTCATTTTAAGTTGTTTGAACAAGCAGCATGCAATTGGGTAACACTTTACAATAAGGCTGCATTAGCTCATGTTAGTTAGTGCATTTACTAACATGAACAAACTATGAACAATACATTACAGTATTTGTTCAGGTTAGCTAATGAAAATACAGTTGTTCATGTTCACTCATGGTGCATGAATTTGGATGATAATGCATTAGTAGATGTTGAACTCTGATTAATAAATGCTGCACAAGTATTGTTCATACATCATGTTAGTAAATGCATTAAACCTTATTTTAAAGTGTGACCTGTTAATTTCTTAGTTAATTCCTAATAAAAAAAAATTTAATCATTTCATTAAATGGACTTAATAGCTAATACTGTTCAGGTTTTAATAACTAATATAATATTAGCACAGTAACTGTAGTAAATCTGGCAATTTTAAATGCATTTTAAATGCTAATGAGACTTTATTATAAATTGGAAACTACTGAATACTTTACTATGAGCCGGCGTGTAGGATTTAAATCAAACTCCACTTATCAACACACTTATAAAACATGTGCATATACACTTATACTATTGCATGTTCAAAACAACATGTATGAAACTTGGGCATATACATATAAACTTGACGCATGCATACACCCACATACACACGCGCATATATATATATATATATATATATATATATATAAAAACTCCATCCTTGCATAAACACCCACATCAACACATATATACTTGCTACATGCAAACAAACCTGTACACACTTGCATCAACATAAACTCGATCCTCACATAAACTTGCTGCATGCAAGTGTGTTGATAAGCTAAGTTTGATTTAAATCCTACACGGCGCCTCATATTTTACCATACTTTTGCAATTTAAGTATTTATTTACTGAACATGTATATATTATACACCAACAAACCAATACCATTGTCATTACACTTGTTAAAGTAATATTTGTGCAGCTTCAGTCAGTATCATAATAATACTGTAACAGCATATCGTTTGTGCATCGATTATCACAATGTGTTTATGCGCAAGTCACATCGCAGGATTAGATTATTTATTTAAATAATTTTTACAATGATGACCATGCTGTTTTATATCTGATTGTTCAATTTCTGTACTTGAATACTGTTAGACTCGCCAGAAAACCATAAAGCACCGCATTTATTTTTGCTTAATTTATGCAGATGCACTGCATAGACACGAACCTGACCATCGCAGTCAATCGAAACAAAACAATCTTTTCAAACAGAGCTATCTAAAATAAATCATCTGCTAAAATATTCATATCATATGATGTATAAAATTGCAGAAAAAACAAAATATCGCAATATCAGATTTTTGTACAGCACTTATACCATATACCATGATTAAAATAGCAACACAATCTAATAGTCAGATGCCTAGAAGAGCATTAGCTGTTGTTGACTGTGCATTCGTTTATTATCTATCAGTAAAACACGCTGAACTGCACACAAGTTATTTTTCTTGGAGCGCACTGAGAAAACGTTTAGCATCTGCTTTTGACTGGTGTGTGTGTTTGGCTTTGCATGGTACCAATCAACAGTGTGTGTTGGCCGTCTGCACTGGGGTCAAATGCCAAGCCAGAGAAAACCTTTTACAGCCAAACGCTCTGCAACCCAAGAACGCTATCAACTTCCTGTCTCATACTGGCACACACTCACACACACGTACGTATATGCAAACACAAATGTACGTATATGAAAACACACACGCAAACAGGAAGAAAACCTTGCATTTGTGGATTTGGAAATGCCTGTGAAACCTGAGATTTAGAGAGTGTAAAGGTCAAATAGCGAAGGCGTGTAATTTGAGGTTTTAGATATATTAAACCTTCATGCCTGCTTTAGGATGTAAAACACTTGAGTCTTTTTAACAAGGTGTTTTGGTCCCACTTTAAATTGACTCCCTTTTGTCATATTGGTGGCTGTTTTTGCTCCATTGACTTCCTTTATAAAGACGGTTTTTGATTGTAAAGCCTTAATCTCATGCATTCTTGATTGTTGGTGTTTTTTCTGTTGGAAAGAGGTTTAATTTGTCATTTTACTGTAACAAACCTTGACTTTCCTCAATGTAGCACCTCAATTTATGAGAAAACTGCCTTAAGAATGCTTTTAAAATAGCATACCTTTATTTAACATGAGACTAAAATCCTGAGAAGTAAAGCACAGTAAAAGTTTACAGGATTTCTGCTGGAAGTCCAGCAGTGGCCCAGTGTGAATAGACACCCAGAGAAGCACATGGGGAAGGGTTAGCAAATGCTTCTGTATTGGCTTTCTCACAGAAATCAGGAGTAAGAGAAACGCTGATGTCCTCCTGAACTGCAGCAGACACACACTCATCTGAGTCTGACACTGGTGCGGGACGGCTCCTCAGACTGACCACTCTCCTGCATACAGCCCTCAATGTGATAGGGATGGACATGCATCTGGAAAAATAAATAAAATAAGGCAAAGGGATGAATTTTGGTTCTTTAACAGAAGATGTTTCCAGAATATGAGCTAGAATTTTGGATATTTGGATAGAAGTGCAGCAGGTGATGGTCCACAGAAACATATTTTTAGTGCAGTCAGATTATTAAAATGCAATTAATTGTATTTAAAATAAAAGTTCATATTTACTAAATATATTTGAGTACTGCATATATATGCATGACTGTGTACCATACGGTGTTTAAACGATCATGTATATATATATTTAGCTTTTGTATTATATGTACAGTAGTACTCAAATGCTTCAAAAGGACAACACATACACTTAATTGAACATGTACACAGACATCACCTATATACAACTGCAGGTTAACTGTCTATAATACCTAGTAACTTTAGTAGTTAGTTATATAGTCAAGGCAGCACGATTGCTCAGTGGTTAGCACTGTGGCCTCACAGCAAGAAGGTCCCTGGTTCGAGTCCTGGCTGGGTCAGTTGGTGTTTCTGTGTGGAGTTTGCATGTTCTCCCAGTGTTGGTGTGGGTTTCCTCTGGGTGTTCCGGTTTCCTCCACAGTCCAAACACATGCGCTATAGGGGAATTGATTAACTAAATTGGCTGTAGTTTGTGTGAAATGTGGGTTGCAGTTGGAACGGCATCCGCTGCGTTAAACATATGCTGGAATAGTTGGCGGTTGCTGGAATAGTTGGCGGTTCATTCCGCTGTGGCAATCTCTGATAAATAAGGGACTAAGCCGAAAGAAAATGAATGAAGGTATTAGTCAAAGTTATTAGTAACTAATGAAGTTATAGACGTTTTCTGATGTTGATTGTAATGCATTAATGTGCACCTTTAGTAAAGCTGCTTTAAAACAATTATTATTGTGAAAAGTGATATACAAATACACTTTAAAACTAATAAAATTAGAAATTAAAATCACAGTTAATTGTACAGGACTATTTTTTTTTTAAGTCTCTTCACATCCTGATAGCATTCACTTAGTTGAAAATGTTGTCATCATTTCCTCATCGATTACCAAACCTATTTGACTTTCTGTTGAACACAAAGGAGGATATACTTAAGAAAATTGGAAAACATCGACCTCCATAGCATTTGTTTTTGTTACAATGAAAGTCAATGGCTGCTGGTTTTCAACATCGTTCAAAATGTTTTCATTTGTGTTTAACAAAAAATTAACTGTCCTAATTTACCTTCATAAAAATCTACAGAAACCTGTTAATCTCTTTATGAATGTGAAAATAAATCAAGTTTTTTTTAGTTAGCATTATTTGCTTTTTAATGATGAATAAAACAGACTGAATGTGGATCAACATGAGGGTGTTTTATAGTTTGTTTTTGGGTGACTGAACCCTTTTAGCTAGACTTCACATCATACGTACCGCATGAGGACTCTGGATATGTATTCATCCAGTTGATGATCCACAACATCAGGCATGAGGAGTTTGCAGTTTATCTGATGAGAGTCCACCACTGTTACCTGAACTAAAGCAGAAACAATTCAGTATTCCAGAAGTGATCACAATCAGCATTTGTTGAAGATTGGAAAAGAAATACAGAAAAATAAATAAATCTACTGGAAACTGTAAAAATAAAAACAGATGCCTACACTGATAAAATATGAAATGATGGCCTCCATTTATTTAAAAGTAATACACTGAGATTTTTAATTTCTATTAACTTCTATGAAGGAATGCAGAGACACATCTTAGTGCATGCACCCGTATAGTTTAAACACAGATTCTTAAACTAACATGTATAAATTAAACAACTACTTTTAACTTCAAAATGTTTAATACAACAGTGATAATAGCATAAAGATTATACTGTTCATTTGCAACAATTGCTGAGAACACAGTAGGGATTACTGCAATTATCAAATGGAAAGAAATGGTTAAAACAAGTCAATAAAAAAAAAGAAAAAAAAAAGTCTAGTATATTTAAAATAACTCTTTAAAATGTGGATTCATAAGGATATTGATTTATAATTTAATGCATTGACTACATAATAAGAAATCCAAATTAATAATAAATGCTAAATAAATAAAAAATAAATTTTCCAAAGCAATGCAGCCGTTTTTTTTTATTAAATTATGTAAATCTAGTGGTAGAAAAATTTAATATATATAGTATATGGTGAATACATTTTCTCCAGTCCCCAACTAATGTCATAATTCATTTTAGGCTTAGTCTAAGTTTATTCTAAGGTTGGCATCAAAAACCTGAATGATAAGTTTGAGTGATGTGTCCTTACGAACAGCTAGATGCTCGCTCTCATGGAGGCTGAATGTGATGGATAAGCAGTGGTCTGATTCTGGAAGCACCTCACATCTCAGCTCACACATTAAAGATGTATCTACAGGACAGTTGATTTTAACAGGGTCACACACACACTTAGCTTACAATTCAATTAGCTTTAAATCACTTTCCGGATTCAAATCGACACATTCAAGGATTCAATGTAATGCAACATTTGAGAGCAAGGTTACATTGCAGTTGTAATGTACATTAAAGGTGCTTTAGGTTTTTGACTCTTCTATATCAGGGATTCCCAAACTGTTCAGCCCACGACCCCCAAAATAACAATCTCAGTGACTTGCAACTGTCCTCCAAGCTGGTTATAAATCTACAAATGTTGTGTGTGCATACACACCAATAGGCCTATATAAATGAGCATAATGACAACATAAACACTGCAACAGTTTAACCACCGTATAATTTTTTATAGTAATTTATCATTAAACAACCCATACCATAATGTTTGCAGATCATGCTAAGTGAACATACTTGTTTGAAAAGCAAAGCAATTCTGCTTTAAAAACTTTACTTTGATCTCTGTAGCTCCGCCCACTGCCAGTTTAACCAATTATATTTCAGAACTCCAGGTTGCCTTAGTGGAAAAACAGTGCATTTCATTTTAGTCCTACATGCTGCATCAATGTATGCAGATGCAGATAAAAATACGACCTCTGGAGGACAGCAGTAGCAGCCTCTGAAA
Source organism: Danio tinwini (assembly GCA_903798205.1). NCBI lineage: Eukaryota > Metazoa > Chordata > Actinopteri > Cypriniformes > Danionidae > Danio > Danio tinwini. The sequence continues at coordinate 4,125,146 of CAIGQZ010035013.1, read as the reverse complement.
TGAGATGCAGATTCAGAAGCAAATCATATAAATATTACAAATGTAAACATTAGCTGATCAGTTTATGTTGTAGGGCTCAATTGTCAAACACACTTGCTTCTGTTTGTATCATCAATCTAGCAATCTCCATATGCATAGTCATTACTATGGGGTCGGGTGAAAAAAATAAAATAAATAACCTTCAATGTTTTGAATTTAGTCTGTCAATCCTACATACAGCACCACTAAAATAATGTAAATCTAGAAAGCTAGTATAAATACAATCACAAATATAACCTTAGTGTATTGTAGGAAATATATATATAAAAAATACCTCCAATGTTTTGAATTTAGACTGCAGTACCTTGTTTAACCACTAGGTCCTCAATACTTCATACTGCACCATTTAAATAACGCAGAACTAATGTAAATCTAGTACCCCCCTGTGTGTAAAGGCCAGACGAGTGAGTGCATGAATAATCCACATTACTGACCCGTGCTGTGACTGTGTTTGCTGAAGCAGCTCTCCAGCAGGACGCTGATGGCAGATTGATGGCGGAGGATCTCCAGTAAAGCAGGGACGTGTCCCGGGTGCAAGAACGGCACCGCATCCATCAGGGCTCCGTTCCAGGACCCGCAGGTCCATTGGGCCCCGGGGAACACATAACTGTGGCGCTCAGAGCCAGGCAGCGGCTGAGAAACATCAAACACCACAGACAAGGTAAATACCAAGGTTTTTGATAATGTTAGTTTGTCTAATACAGGCTTTAGTTAATCAAAATGTATGCATTTATTTAAATTGAATCAAATTCATTAGGAAAATTGAGTGTTTTGAGAGATTTGTAGTGTATTCTGATCGACAGTAACCTCTGATTAACCATGTGAGAAGTTACTGTAGGTCAAACTATTCATCTCATTTTACTTTGTGCTCTAGATCTGCTAGTTTCAGACTGTTCAATGTTTTTTCCTGCATAGACTGATTAGCATAATTATGCTTTCACAATGGTATAAACTGTTATAAAAGGTGGTCAAATGTATATTTATATTATCTATTATTTTAATTATTACTTAAGATACAGATCAGAGAAAACCATTTCTCACTGTTAAAGGGCTGAACCCCCATACACCTTGTTTTGGGATACTTCATGGGGATCAAGCATTAAATAGGAAGGTCTATCCTGCCAAACCTGCCTGTAACTCACACCCTGGTTATCGCAACACTTAACAATACCGCATATTTGCCCTGTATATGCAGCCCTAATTTCTATTAAGTTTTTATATATTTTCAGTTTTAGTAATTCTAGTTTTACAGGAGTTACACATCAACCAAAAGCCACACAAATACAATGTAAATAAAAAGTAAAAATTGCAAAGAATTGACAAACTTAATTATTAAAACTTAATAATAAAGATTATGTATGTAATTACACATGCCTAGTTTACATTATTGTTTACATTTTTTTGGCAAAGTGTATATAAATATGCTCTGAAATGATGGTGTTTAGTTGTAAAAGCGCATATCTTATTTTGGCAAATTCTTTATTTCAGTTAGTTTTTCAATGACTTGTTAATTTCGTTTAGTTTTAATTTAATTTATTGTGACCTTTTTTTAATTTCAGTTAGGTTTTTTTTCAACTATTTTGTTTAAGTTTACTAAAATAACCTTATTAAATACAAACAAAGCAAAGAAATGCACAAATCAATCAAATCCTCTTGCAAATGACAAGTACGGTTCAATGCAAACAATGGAAGTCAGTAATGAGCAAACAGAAGAACAGTTCATGCAATGTCTGTGCAAATTAGCATGGCTAGCATAGTTGTTTGTGCAGATTATAGTGGTTTGGATGGTAAACAGACCACAAGAAACTGCAGGCAGTCTGTGCAGGATGTGTTGGAGCTGTATTTTCTGCTGGTCTTCAGGAGTAGTTTGTGTAGCGGCCCCACCTGCAGGGGTTTCTCTGCTATGACACCATCTGAGAGATCAGAGAAATGCATAGTAATCTTTGAAAACAAAACAAACCAAGACACTGCAGGTGAATTGGGGAAATAATTTGTCACCATGCTTCCCAGTTTCTGATGTATGTATTGTATTAATAGTATTGCAACATTTTAAATAACCAATCAGGGCATCATTTCATTAAGTATACACTTATTTGCATACATTTCTAGCATGCAAACCCGAACATTTGCACTAAATTGAGTTCAACGGTCTTTAAAAAAGGTTTTATATATTGCAGTGAGATTTGTTTGAAGGCGTTTTGAGTATAAGCTTTTTTTAATCACTATAAATCAGAAAATGGTGTTAACAACCATAAATATTTACTTAAAAAAAAAAAAACAATCAGTCAAATTATGTACGAACACATCCCTCTGTAAAACCTTCTGTGTACAAATATTAATGTATAGTTGATAAGAAAATTAGCCCATTTTGTGAAATGTTTTTTCCAAATATTTCCCATGTGCTGCTTAAAAATTAACAATTTATTAAACATAATATTTAATAACTAATGGTTACCAATAGGGTATATGCATTGGTATGCAGAAGGACTTAAAAATTTTCAGTAACCAGAGTCAAGCACTTCTGGGGAAGTGTGTACCGTTACAAAGTCAGCGTGTTTAAGGTCTGTTGTCTTTAAAAATTGATATACGATATAAAGTGGGTCTCTGAATGTACAAGAAGCACTGTATTAAATTAAATATTTTCCCTGCCATGTCTTTCAAATATGAACATTTATTTTACCCCATTATTCTTAATGGAGTTTCTCCGCTAGTCTGCTGATCCTTACAGGTGCACACTTGTAAATGGCTTTTTATCTCGTTTTACGCTTGAACTACATTAATGCTGAATTGTTTTTATTTAACTGATTATATTTTAATTACATTACAACATTGATGCTGTTAAAAAAATAATAATAAAAAAAATTGATAAAATAAAAAAATAGTGTCACAAACCGTTCACTGGAAGTTTCTCGGTATGGAAAGAAACAATAGCTGCGCATATACCCCATTTAACTTATTTCCAAAGGCTGCTTTCTAATAATGCATTTTTTCCTATCAAAATATGTATTAAATAAAACCTACAGACACAAATTGATAATGTGTGACAAATGAAACTATTTTGTATGTTTTCGATTATGAAAAGCCTAAAATCTCAACACTGACAGGTAAATAAAAATAAGTTCAGACTGCAGAGTCTTGATATAGAGTCAAGATTATTCACCCTCCTGTGACGTTTTCGTCAGATATTTTCCAAATGATGTTGTACAGATTCAGAAAATTTTCACAGTATTTCCTCTAATATTTTTTTCTTCTGGAGAAAGTCTGATTTATTTTGGCTTCAATTGTATTTAACCCATTTTAAGGTCAATATTATTAGCCCCCTTAAGCAATATTAGTTTTGGATTGTATAACAGTGGTTTGTTCTGGAAACAATGACTTGCCTAATTACCCTAACTTTACCCTAATTAACCTAGTTTAGCCTTTAAAATGTCACTTAAAGCTGAATACTAGTGTCTTGAAGAATATCTAGTCTAACATTATGTGCTGTCATCATGGCAAAGAGAAAAGAAATCAGTTATTAGAGATGAGTTATTAAAACTATTATGATTAGAAATGTGTTGAAAACAAATCTCTCCGTTACACAGAAATTGGGGAAAACTATAAACAGGGGGTGAATAATTTTGACTTATGTATATCTATAGCGGAACTCTTTAACCAATCCATACTTAAAACAATACTGCCTACAACTATGTGTACACCTATCCGTCGTACGCATCACTGTCAACATTGCCAAATTTACACTGTCTTGTTTTTTGTGAGTATGTTGTTGTATTTTGCACTGTCATTGTATTTGCACTGTCTGTATTTTACACTGGTCGCTGTATTTGCACTGTCTGTATTTTGCGCTGTCGTTGTATTTTGCACTGTCTGGAGTCAGCACCTAAGCTTTTCACTCATCATAACACACGTGCTGCTGATGATGTGACAATAAAAGTGATTTGATTTGATCTTGTATAATGCACCTGTGATTTTGGCCATCTTCTCTATGAGGGAAGTAAGCACAGGTATTGCTGGCTGTAGTTTGAGCAGAAAGGTGGCAGGGAGGAGCTGTGAACACGACTCAGTGAGTGGCTGAAACACGGGAAACCTAAAACACAAAATCAAAACTCCATATTGGCTGACATAATATGGGTGAGAAAAACCAATATTGCAGCATTTATTCTGTCCTCTAGAGCTTGACTAAAATATTGTGCAGGTTTAAAACAGATTTTGTACAATGACCAATAAGACAATGCATGTGCTCAGCAGTGTCTACTAGAGCTGAGGTGAAAAATCTACTTCTGGGATTTTCTAAATGCATCACTAGTCTCTCTTGAATCAACTTAAGTGCACTCTAGGCTAGTTTGTAACAGCAGACGGTGCTCTAAGCTCAACATTAATTAAAGAGAGATGTGCTTAAAAATGGTTGCTCAGTGGTTAGCATAGTCGCCTCACAGCAAAAAGGTCGCTGGTTCGAGTCCCAGTTGACGTTTGTGTGGAGTTTGCATGTTCTCCCCATGTTTGCGTGGGTTTCCTTCGGGTGCTCCGGTTTCCCCCACAGTCCAAACACATGCACAATAGGGGAATTGATGAACTAGATTGGCCGTAATGTATGAGTGTGTGTAAATGAGTGTATGGGTATTTCCTGGTACTGGTTTGCAGCTGAAAAAGTATCTGCTTTGTAAAACATATGCTGGATAAGTTGGTGGCTCATTCCACTGTGGCGACCCCTTATGAATAAAGGAACTAAGCCAAGGAAGATGAATGAATGAATATTAATAATAAAAACATTAACTCTAGTTAATTATTTATAGTTCGGAGAACTAACAATTCTGTTGTATAATCAGCCCTTGTTGTGTGTATTGCCTCTTCTTGTTGAATCACTGAATGCCTCCTCATTTGTAAGTCGCTTTGGACAAAAGTGTCTGCTAAACGACTAAATAATGTGTATGAACACTGCTCACCCGAAGGAGTCGACCTGAGGAGGAGAGGAGATCAGAGACTCCATCTGCAGTCTGTGAGAGGAGTCAGTGCTGCCTGCCGTCACCAGAGCCACACGGCCTATGTTGACCTCTCCTACACAAACACACACCAATCAGAGCATCACTGAGGTCATTTCACACTTATGCCTTTTTCCACTGAATGATACAGTTCAATGCAGGCATGTTTACACATGGTCACTTCAGGCACGTGCACTCATACGGATCAACTTGTGCAGTGTACATGCCCTTTTGATTCTGGGATATAAAGTGCCCTTCCAAAATGAAAGTAGGTGCCCCACCCTTTCCCTGCTCTTCATTCCACGATCGCCTTCCTTAGCCCCACCCCCACCCTTTAGTTTGCGATCTCCCCCCACCCCCACTTTGTAAAAAAAAGGTATCGTCAACCCTTCCCCCATTTTTCGTGAAAACCAGGACTGTAACCCCACCCACCCACTTTTAGTGAAAATCGGGACCGTCAAATCCCTTTCCCCCCCACTTTTTGTGAAAACTGGGACCATCAACCTCCCCGCAAATACGCCCCCCCCATCAAATTTTCATGACAACCGGGACAGTCAACCCCCTGTCTGAATTTGTCCCAGTCCACCCCTGCCTTATCTTAAATTCTGCACCTGCCCTTTGGAAAGCATCTGCATGGGCCTGGGTCACTTAATACTCTAAAATCCTGCGCTATATGCAAATTTAGCTATGTTGACTAAAGCATCAGATAGATACACCGGCCCCTTTTATAATGTATAGAAACGTAAGCTATATATCTTATAAAAGATACACATAGTTTTAGATACAAGCTGTAAAACACAAGCGCAATAGTCTTCGCGATTTTGGTCATTAAGTCTGAATGAAATCTCTATTTTTGCCATACAGATTTATGCGAGACATTTAAAACTGTAAAGGGTTTAAATTAATTTGTGTATAACCTACTCTCCCAAAAACAAAACAACTTGCCTTTGTAAATGAACGGAATGGTATATTTTTCCATTATTTCCTTTCAGAGGCGGGTGTATCGTGAAATAAAATACAGATTCTTAAAAATAAGATTTTGCCTCAGCACTTTTATTTTATTTATTAAAAAAGGACAACTAACTAAAATTAAAAGCTTACAATTAATAAAAGTGAAAAGCTGTTTTAATACCTGTGCTCGCCAGCCCCATGAGAACGTCTGCTGGACTTATGTAGTACTCGATGGTCATCGGTGTGCCTGTGAGGCAGAACATTTAAACAACCAATTAATATTTCTGATCAAACATGCTGAATAAACACGGTTTTATTTTTCCTCTGCGCACCCTCTCTGCCAGACTGCACGTTCCCAATCCTGCCGTTCATAATGAGGTCAACGTGAAGGTCACTTTCTCTCAGAGATCTACAAGAAATAACATTCACAACATCACACTTTCCTCTTCAAACATGGGAAGTGTGTGTGTTTGTTGGTGCGAGAATTCACACACCTTGGCAAATGGGATATTTTGAAGAGATCAGTTTCCAGGTGCCGAAGAGAGCTGTAGACTTTAATCTTCACATCACTAGCAGAACACAGTCATAGAGAAATATTCAAATATTATTAGACATATTGTGATATTCAATAATTCAATATATTGTGACACATGAACATGCTCCATATTGATGTCATGGACACTTCAAAATAGGGTGAATAATTATTTTTTAGGTGGCACGGTGGCTCAGTGGTTAGCACTGTGGCCTCACAGCAAGAAGGTCACTGGTTTGAGTCTCATCTGAGCCAGTTGGCATTTCTGTGTGGAGTTTGCATGTTCTCCCTGTGTTGGCGTGGGTTTCCTCCGGGTGCTCCAGTCTCCCCCACAGTCCAAACACATGTGCTATAGGGGAATTGATGAACTAAATTGGCTGTAGTATATGAGTGTGTGAGCGAGTGCGAGTGCGTGTGCGTGTGTGTGTGAGAGAGAATGTCAGAGTGTATGGGTGTATTCCAGTACTGGGTTGCGGCTGGAAGGGCATATAAAACATATGCTGGAATAGTTGGTGGTTCATTCCGCTGTGGCCACCTCAGACTAAGCTTAAGGAAAATTAAGAAATGAATGAATTATTTAAACTTTGAGTCATTCAAATAAGCGTGTATAAGCGTTTCCTATTGTGTTTCTTTTTGCAGTTTTATTTGTTTGAAACAAAGCAATACATCAAGTATTTTTTAATGATATACCGGAAATAATTTTTTTTTAACATTTGGGTCAATATAAAACTGTATACCGTGATAAAAGCTTCAGCAATTAGTCTCCAGATTATCTGATACTGACAGAAGCCTGATAAATACAAATGATAGCTTCATAATCAGGCAGTACCTGTCTCCTGGGATGTTGTAAAATGAAGCAAGGTCATCCAATTTTAGGGAGAACTCTTCAAATTTTTTTATCCTGTAGGAAAATGGTAAACATTTATGCTTCAACTCTAAAAAGGAAAAATATTTCAATTAGATTTCTATTTACCTTAACAGCTGAAGGAGTGATGGGCTGGACTAAAACAAACAAACAAACAAACAAACAAACAAACACTTTACACAGGTAACATATGAACACCACCACCTCTGTAGATTATACAGTGCATTCTGAAAGCGATCAAGCCACAGCAAACATAACACAAAAACAACATAACGCATTACTTACTATAAAAAGTAACGCAACTAGTTACTTTTTGGGGAGTAACTCGATATTAAAAAATAACTTGTGTGTTAGTGCATAATCTGTAGATCTCTCACCACTGGAGCTTCCCCGTGATGAGCAACCCTCACATCCTCCACTCGTCCTCCCGGCAGCAGCAGCACCTCGATGTAAAACAGGTCTGCGGTCAGGTAACACACAGTCTCTGTGGGGCTCAGGTGGGACCCCAAACTACAAAACACCAGGACAGTAAGATTAATGACAAGAGCCATCTGCAGAGATATACAGTGCTTAACATAAATGGGTGCACCCCATTTTGAAAATGAATATTTTTATCTATTTCTCAGTCAATAGATTTATTAAACGTGTATTAAAATCATATTTTAGTCACAGAACACTTTTAGAAATAGAACAAAAATACTATTAAATTAATGCAAAATATTGAAAAAACAAAACAAAAAAACTTTTCAACAATTTTCTACATTTGTATTGTTTCTCTTTAATTTTGCTCTTTTTAAAACTTTATTCAATATTTTTCCCACACATATACTATTAGCTCCACATTTGGCTTTACTACTGACTAATCTAATGTATATGCACAAATATATATTGTAAAGCTTCTTTTAGAAAATATGAATTTAAATGAGAGATTTGTGAGGGGTGAACTCATGTTGAACACTGTATACTCATATTTGCATTAGTAATATATCAGTTTAAAGAGCGACAAAATAGTGTGGTTTAGTTTGCCTAATAAAGAGCTGATGTGCTCAAATGTCACGCTATCTGATAGCCTTTAATCAATGTGGGTATTGTCAGAGCTTTGGTGTTGCTGCCTTTCCATTTTGCTTTTTTGAACATATATACGCTGAAACTAAAGACAAGGGTCAAATTTGAGCAATTAGTTCAAAACAAAGTAAAGCTAAATTAGCAAAAATGACTGCAATCAAACAGGTTTCCCCAAGTAAATAAATACATTTTCTGGCATTTGGATAATACAAATAATAATACCTTAAACTAAAAATCTGCAGGTTGAGGGTACTGCATGTGTAAAAAAAATAGGGTACTAAAAACTTAAACACTGTCAAAATTATTCCCACATTTTAAATTGTAAGATTTAAATGTAAGATTAAAAGCATTGTATTTTGCATGCCAGTCCAATAGTTGATGTTACTTTTAAGTTTATGTATAAAGGCAAGAATGGTGTTGTTTTCAAAAAGTTAAGGCCTAACATTTAGCTTCGAAGTTATAAGATTTTAAGGTTTTAAAGTCATTTCTCGGAAGCAAAATTTTAGGCCTTAAAAAGTTCTAAAATCTACTGAAATGTTGTGTTGTAGGTCTAAAATCTTTATTAACAGGTCTTAATTTTCCTTTGTTCGTGTTTAGCAGAGGTGTCTAAACTCGGTCCTGGGGGGCCGGTGTCCTGCAAAGTTTAGTTTCAAGCCCAATCGGACACTCCCTGGCTAGCTAATTAAGCTCTAAAGCCGCGGTCCCACTGGGCTTTTTTCCCCATAGACTTCTATTCATACGCACGCAAATGCGTCAGACTAGAAACGCAGAGTCGTGCGTCGGAGTTTCGCAGGTTGTTGCGGTGCAAAGTTCAAGCTTGGTGAACTCTGACCTGTGAAATCGCATCACTTGACTGCGTGAGACCAATCCAGGATCAAAACATGACCTCTCTGAACAGAAATTTAAAAAACATGGAGCAATCGCTCGCTTTTTTTTGTATGTCTATTCATCTAGTTTAATCCCGCCCCTTTTCATAGCGACATACGACAGAATTTTGCAAGCTCAAACTCTAGTGTGACTTCGGCTTTACTAGGCTTAGAAATATCCACGCAGGTGTGCTGAGGCAAATTGGAGCTAAAATCTGCAGGACACCGGCCCTCCAGGACCGAGTTTGGACACCCGATGTATAGCTACCCCATCTTGACCTATATATTTTTTTAAATTATTATTATGATTGCAGACTAAAGTAATTGAAAGCGGTTTTCTTCTATTCTTGGTAGAGGTTATAGGATTTGTGAATGGATACATTTAAAAAATTAATAATAAAAATATTTAAACAAAAATTATTAATAAATGTATTACATTAAAAAAAAAAATTTATAGTGCAAGTGAAAATCTTTTCTAACTGGGATTTATTCATTCTCTTTCATCTGCTTTTTTCAAGGCCGGGTCACAGGGGCGGCAGTTTTAGAAGAGAACCCCAAACTTTCCTCTCCCCAGACACCCCCTCTAGCTCTTCCGGGGGGATCCCGAGGCGTTCCCAGGCCAGCCAAGAGACATAGTCCCTCCAGCGTGTCCTGGGTCTTCCCCGAAGCCTCCTCCTGGTGAGACATGCCTGGAACACCTCACGAGGTAGGCATCCAGGAGCCATCCGAAACAGATTTTTCGAAAAAATCCTTAGCATTTAGCCTGGTTCAAGTCTAAAATTTCATTCATAATGGTCTTAAAATTGTCTTAAACTGTATTAATTTTAACTTGGTGATACCTGCAGAAACCCTAAAATGTTAGCACTTTCAGGCCCCCTTAACACTGGGGTCATGCAAATAAACAGCCAAAAGTTATTTAAAAAATAATAATATAAATCTCAATAAATACAATAAGTACTTTATAGTTAAATATGGTAACAAAAAAAACTAATGTTATTATAAAAAAGTGCAATATGTTAATGTAGGAACAGTTCAAACCCTCTTTGTTTGGCGATCATCTCTAGTCTGGACACCATTGCTGCCGAAGATGACACTACAAACAAAGCACAAAACTGTAAAAGACTGACATTTTCATTGACACAACTATGATGGAGTTCAATTCAAGAATCTCTAACCATTGAGCGCCTCATTGATCTTCTGCAGACATTTAGCGATTGGTTCACAAACTCTGCTGTCTCTTGTCTTTTCCTACGAAGACAAATATTCCTCACCTGCTTATTTCACCATGGAAAAAATGCAGAAAAGCCTGGAGGAATGACTTTCGCAGACTAAAATATAACCCAAGTGTAGTCTCCAATGATTTTCCAACCAACAAATAGCATTTTGCACCTCACAGCTGCTCGGAGGAGCTCAGATTTAATCATCTTTCTGGAGAGAGACCTGCTGTTTGCGGATCATTCTGCCACTGATTTATGCAGTCTTAAGCTCCACATCTGGAACAGATTTGGATGGTTGTGTGCGCACATAATGGCAAACGTCTGATGGTGACATCTGTGAGACCCAGGGTTTGGCTAATGTGCCATAATTGACCCTTACTGACCTCTTCCATATGACATTGTATGTGTATTTCTATTTTTTGTACACATTCTTAGTGCTTATCGCCCCCTATTGGTGCATGGTTTCATAATCTTGACATTAAAGGGATAGTTCACCCAAAACTGAAATCATCATCATTTACTCATCCTTCATTTGTTCCCAACATATTTGAGATTTTCATTGTTCATCTGAACATAAGATTAAGAAAGCCAGAAGCTGTAAGCATTGACTTCTATAGTATTTGTTTTTCCTACTATGGAAGTCAATGGTTACAGGTTTCTTTCAGGTCGGGCTGCACGATAGTGACAAAAATGTTGTATTACTGCAATATATATTGCGATTTAAATATAACTTCCTATAATTAATATAATTTGAATATAATTGTAGGGCGTCACGGTGGCGCAGTGTGTAGCACGATCGGCTCACAGCAAGAAAGTGACTGGTTCAAGCCTCGGTTGGGTCAGTTGGCATTTCTGTGTAGAGTTTAAATGTTCTCCTTGCGTTGGCGTGGGTTTCCTACGGGTGTTCCGGTTTCCCCCACAAGTTAAAACACATGCACTATAGAGGAATTGGGTAAGCTAAATTGTCTATATGGAAATGAGTGTGTGTGGATGTTTCCCAGTGATGGGTTGCAGCTGGAAGGGCATCCGATGCGTAAAATGTATGCTGGATAAGTTGGATGTTCATTCCGCTGTGGCGACCCATGATTAATAAAGGGAATCAACCGAAAAGAAAATGAATATAATTGTGATTTGAGATGATTTAAGTAACTCCTAATATTACATTGATCGGATGTGTACATGCATAAAATAGAGAAATTACAAGCATGAATTAATACATTACAACAAACATAAACACACAAATTAAATCGACAGTGGTTTGTTTTTTAAAGAGTCAGTATTGAGGTACAAAAATAAAATAATTAAAAAAACAACACCGTAAACAAAGTCAACATCTGAAGTGGATCAAAACCATCACAAAAAATTAAAATAAATAAATCAAACTATTAACTCAACTATTGGACAACACCCATTCTTATTTTGATCAACTATAAATGTTGAGTACTGTCTTTTTTGTATAAATAAATACAATTAATCTTTGTCGAAGCTACAAATTTGATAATTTTTATTATAATTGCAGATATTGCAATGTAACTATTGCAGATTCATACATTGCAATATTATTGAAATTATATAATTGCGCAGCCCTAGTTTAAGGAGTAAATGGTGACAATTGTCAGTTTTGTGTAAACTATCCCCTTACATCTTTTATTTATTATTATTATTATTATTCTTCATTCATTTTCTCTTCGGCTTAGTCCCTTTATTAATCTAGGGTCGCCACAGCGGAATGAACGGCTGAACTTATCCAGCATTTTGTTTTTACGCAGCGGATACCCTTCCAGCCGCAACCCTCACACTCGTACACTACGAACAATTTGGCCTACCCAATTTACATGTACCACGTTTTTAGACTGTGGGGGAAACCGGAGCACCTGGAGGAAACCTACACAAACACAGGAAGAAGAAGAACATGCAAACTCCACACGGAAATGCCAACTGACCCAGCCGAGGCTCGAACCAGCAACCTTCTTGCTGTGAGGTGACAGCACTACCTACTGCGCCACTGCGTCGCCCCATTATTATTATTATTGTGTACACAAATTCTACTGTTTGTTAGATGCTAATTATACATAGAAGATTAACGACTAAAATCAGGTTGATGCTTGCAGGTTAATGTATATCTTTTATTTTTTTAATGGCCGGTTATGAGCAGGTTATATTCAGAGAATAAGCTAATATGGTTACATACTCTGAGTTTTTGGTACCAAATACATATATTTAAACCTGCTTTCTGGAACATCTCCTGGTAGTTTATTCTTTTGACAACTAAACTCCATTAGGGCTGTGTAAAAAGACATTATTTAAAGCAAGAGCATTAAAATTAGCATTTATTTAATGTGTTCTTCTTTCAAAAGTTGTCACTGTTGTTTAAATGAACTGTCTTGTGTCTTGTTTGTAAAACATTTTTTTGGGCTTTTTTTTGGCCTCCAGATGTCAATAATAATCACGTGACAGAAAACAATGAATGGAAAAGACCAGCTTAGACATCTGCGAAATATCTTTGTATAGGCTAGCAATGCAACACGAGAAAAAGTCTAAATATACTGTTATTTGAAGGCAGTTTCTCACCATACATCTCCGTACCAGCTGAAATGATTCGTTCCAGGATTTGTCAGCATATTTGGACTTTAATTCATACATCAAAGTTTTGGTCTTCATACATGCAGGACCTGTGGAGTCGAAAACACAACATGCTATATCTCTTGGTAAATACATTATAATCTCGATGAGTTTTTTTTAACCAGTTAAATGAATGTTGCAGCAACGAAACTGGTATTATATAATGTTTATAGCAGTAGCTAAATAATATATCATGCAATAGTTTAAAATAACTATAACCCCCAACAAACCAATAATAAATTAACCACATTTTTTGTCATCACTTATTAGACGTTACCGCGTTCGCTCCCGCACTCCATTTTTTTTGGTTAATTACGTCCAGACTGCTGTTCTAGAGTTGTCATAAGATTAAGAACTCATAACTTCGAGATAACCAAATAAACATGAATATTGAAACTTTTATCTACTTCTCTGAGGCCAATTAACTTCCCGCGTGACTCTAATCAGCGGGCGCGCTCGTCAATCTGGAAGCGGGAGGTGTTGCTAGAAGGGATACAGCTGCGGCCGGAAGTTAACGAGAATTATTGATTAAATTAACCATTAATTTTATTTTATTAGCGTCCACCCCTACCCCAACCTAAAACCCAACCACCACAATAATGTAAAAACATCAATTATACACAGTATTATTTATATTATGTAATAAATTACCAATTAAATGGTATAGTGTTAACGTCTACCCCACCCCAATGCTGAGAGTAATGTGTTAAAACATTATTTTATATCATATATAATTTATAATATTAATATTGTTGTACAGTGTCACAAACATTATGCTATATCAAAGACTACAGAATACACAAGACATGTTATACTGCACTGACAGGTTTAAAAAGTACAATTTGTGCTGATAATTGAAATGTTGTGCTCCTAAGTTTACCAGCGGCCATAGATATATGTAAATTGCATATTTGTTTAATGGACTTTGGCTATATTTACGTGAGTGTCCGCAGCTGTATCCCTTCTAGATTTACCGGGAGGGAGCCGCGTGCGCATGCGCAGACCGCCGTGCGCGCTTCCCTACCCTGCCTGCATGGAAAACCGAAACGGATCCATGTGACCCGCCTATCGGGATTCTTATCAGCTCCACACCCGTGATCTGTGAGCTTCTGTCGCCGACACACCGAAGATCACGGCGATCCCAGACGGAAGTGCAGTCTGAGGGCAGCGAGGCCGGTTCCGGTGGCGTTTTTCGGGATGTGGAGGCTGCAGTGACAGGAATCTCCGCTTCCCGGGAGTCCTTGTGTTTCTGGATTACCTTTAGCTGAACGAGCAGACACAAAGGTGCGAGCAAACACCGCTGTCAAGGCGGATATTTTACCGGTGTCCTTATTAATGTCGTGATTTGTTCTGATATGAAATCCTGACTGGATGCTAATAGATGAAAGCTAACTGTTATGATACAGAACATATGATATGAGAGTGTGTGATGAGGGCTAGCCGGACAGCTAGTGTATGCAACGTTATATATTTGTGTGTGTGTGTGTGTGTGTGTGTGTGTGTGTGTGTGTGTGTGTGTGTGT
>CAIGQZ010035013.1:4061846-4094163 GCA_903798205.1 Danio tinwini | reverse complement strand
GGGTGTCCAAACTCGGTCCTGGAGGGCCGGTGTCCTGAAAAGTTTAGCTCAAACCCTAATCAAACACACCTGAACCAGCTAATCAAGCTCTTACTAGATATACTAGAAACTTCCTGGCAGGCGCGTTGAAGCAAGTTAGAGCTAAACTCAGCAGGACACTGGCCTTCCAGGACTGAGTTTGGACACCTCTGGTATATATATATATTGCAATATATATCGCAGAATAAAAAATATTGCAATGTGTACCTTTTCCAATGTTGTGCATCCCTAGTTTAAAGTGCTATATTGTCTGTGTTGGTGTTGTATATTACGCTACAGAAACCTTGTAATAAACTACCAGTACATTTTCTGTTATTTTACAGACTTATTTGTCTAGACATTATTTCTGATATTATTTAAAACTATTAAAATGTCAATAAAAGTCACTTTGTTAAACTGTGGAGCTGAATTTTCAACATAAGAAGTCGACAACATCAAAAATCAACATCTCGTAATGCAATTCACAATAGTAAATAAAAGGAAAACACGCAAAATATGGAAACTGTTCATAAACAGATGTTTTACAGTGCATCTTAAAAAAAATATTGGACAAATACCTTTTACAAGCATCTGAATCTGTATGTTTTATTTATTTGTCTAATCCGCTTTACACAATGCAAAATGGGTTTTGTTAATAATTCAATACAGAAAGACAAGTTTTAACTCAACTTCACACTTATTCTGCTTTATTTTAGCTGCATTTTCACAGATTACACTCTATATGGTGTGTTGTTTTTGAAGATTATACTTTTATTTTCGTATCTGTTTTAGTTCTTGCCAGCCTAAAGGTGTACAAGATCCTTCAGTTTGTTTTGCATGACTTTAAAATGCTCTTGCACACACTGTTGACTCTTTCCACATTGTATTGAGTCTGACTCAAACACGTGGCGTATTCTGGCTCACATGCGTCACAAGCTTTACTGCAGCTTGAGCAACAGGACTCAGACTTTGCTTCATAAAGGCTTCAGCTTTCCACGTTATATGTTTAACCTGTATATCCGCAGGCAGAAGTGAGCTCTAAAGGGCTTAGTCTGCTGTTTTATTAGGCGTAATAACGGTTGTAATTATAACCAGATAAGTATAATCTTAGTTTAAGAAGCAAATGAAGTGCGATGACTTTTCTTTTTGCTCATTGGCTGACTTGGTCATGTGGTTTCATCCAGCTGTCAGATAATTAGACCATAGCAGGGGCTACGTTCATGAACTCTAATGGTTTAGTGTAGGGTTGAACAATATATGGTTTCAGCATCGATATCTCAATGTGTGTCTCGCAATAGACACATCACACAATATGCAATCTTGAGTTGGATTATAGTTGATCAGCTAAACAGTTGAGAATACATGATATTTCTGGAGTTATTGTAGGCCTGTCACAATATTTATTTTTTGCTGCATAATATATTGCACCAAAATATATTGTGATAAACGATATTATTGTCATTTTAAGACCATTTCATGCCACTCATCCCAGAATGACAATATAATATCATCACAATGCAAGTGCACTCTTCTAAAGAACTCATCATGTTTTATTCTTAAGAATATTTCATTTAATTATAGTCATTTTAACAATATAATAATAAGTCATTGGAATCAGAATGTGAAAATATATTATAAATAAATAAATGTTAACACAAAAGTGCAAGGTAAAGAGTAACAGAGGCTGTGATATCGCTACCAGATCTATTTACAGCTGTCAGACACCCACATGAGAATATACTACAGTAATTTATAGTAAATACTACAGTGTTTTTAACCATACTGACACCTCCAATAGAGATAGAGATGTTGCACAATCAGCTCAAATGTTGCTGGAATTGGTTTTATGTATGGGTGATATATATTGCCTCACCAAAAATGATTGGGGTCATGTGCTTGTGTTGTGCCATAAGTCCATATATTGATTATTGTGAACGTCTGAAGTTATTGCAAAGAATAGCCATAACAGAGTGAAACTTTATCATTTGCATGTGTTTTAAAGGCATTTCAGAAGAGTTTAAAACATTTAGGCACAAACAAAGACATTTGTAGCTTTAATAAGATGAATTATTAATACAATGAAGACTATACAGTGATGTTTTACATTTCGTCATTAATTTTCTGCACCTGAATGCTGTTTGACTCTCTGGAAAACCATAAAGCAGTATTTGTTTAGCTTTTTTCATTGCTCTTGTAATTATTTTTTTTGCTTGCATTTGATTTATATTTTTTACACGTGATTCAAACGTTTACACACGTATCACACATATCAATGTAAATTAATGATTTATTTCTAAATCGAGATATTCAAGCCATATATTGAAATTGCAACCAGGGTTGTCACGATACTGGAATTTGATGCCAATCGGTACTGAAATTTAAAAAATGTCCATTTCCCGCTAACATTTGAGCGCTGTTGTGCTCTGTGATTTGGCCGTGAAGGTCATTGGTTCACCGAACTTACCGCTGTTTACTGAGTGTAAACACGGATACAGGGAGACTAGAGGGTTTCAAAGTCGCGTCGATCAGCTGATTTGTCTATAATCTGACATAGGAGTGATCAGCTGATGAATCGCAGCTTTAAAATGCTCCAGTGTTCTTGTATCTGTGTTTACACTCAGTAAACAGTGGTGAGTTTGGTGAACTAATGACCTTCACAGCCAATCACAGTCAGTTCTTTTGAGTAGGTGAACACAATGGCAACCCTAATCGCAATGTATATTTCACAGTAAAACAAAATATCCCAATGTTCGATTTTTCCAATATCACGCAGCCCTAGTTTAATGTGTTAGCTTTTTATTTAATAATACACTGTAAACATAAATTAGCAGATGTAGTATTTTGTGATTTTTATTTTAGTTTTTTTTCCATTTGTTTATGCTTTTGAATTGCAAAATGGGATCTTGATCTTTCCCCCAACAATATTTGTTGTTGAGTTTGGAAGGAAAAGTGACTTATTAAAAATGTTAATAGTTTGAAGTGATAAACTGTCTTTATTGGTGTTGTAATTATGGTACAAAACCATGGTAATTAGCCAGCACCTAATTCATTCATTCATTTTCCTTCGGCTTAGTCCCTTTATTCGTCACGGGTTGCCACAGTGGAATGAACCTCCAACTATTCCAGCATGTGTTTTACACAGCGAAGCCCTTCCAGCTGCAACCCAGTACTGGAAAACACCCATACACACACATACTCTCATACACTACGGCCAATTTAGTTCATTAATTGACCTTTTAGCACATGTGTTTGGACTGTGGGGGAAATCGGAGCACCCGGAGGAAACCCACGCCAACACGGGGAGAACATGCAAATTCCACCCAGCTGGGACTCAAACCACAGCTGAGGCCACAGTATAAACCACTAAGCCTCTGTGCCACCTAAGCCAACACTTTTTAATGGCAAAAATGTATATCCAGAAATGAACAGAAAATACACCTGTAAATCACAAAATAATAAATGAATGAGTAGTTTTACAGGGTAAGTTTTAAGTGCTACTGAAAATGCTGGGTTGTTGTAACTCCATGTTGAGTCAAGTATGGACAAACACAACTATCTGATTACAAAGTGTAATTTAAATTTGATGGGAAAATCATAGTTATCATATTTGACACAAGGTTGGGTTACAACAACCCAGCATTTTTTTAAAGTGTAAAGTTCCTAGCTTTTATTGAAGCTAATTGTAAGCTATTGTTAGTATCTCCATTGAGTTTTGAATGCATTGGGTGATTTAAAGGCTCTCAGAATGAGTAAATGTAAAGTACTAGCATTATGCGTACAGGAAATCAAGTTTTATCTAAACTCTGTGTTCGAACGATGCCTTGGACCACAAAAAACATCAGATAAATGTGTAATGTTTTTCATTTGGAGTAATGGTGGGAGGTAAACAGAAAGAAAACATGATTTTCAACAAAAACAATGCTAGAAAAACAAAGGTTGAAACAATGGCACATGGGTCTGTTGCATGTTTTGATTATTCACTCTTCAGGCTGAATGAAAGGCCAGTTCTGTTCCAGTTTACTCATCATCCTGTTGATCAAAACACCTACACATTTAATAGATCATTTCAACAACAGTGTTTGATTATTCATTTTCTGTGTCTGAATGCACTCACTAGAAAGCAAAGCACTGTTTTCCCCAACTAATCTTTGTGTATTGTTGTATTTATCTATGCTTGTGATTTTATGAAAATGTGCTGCCCTGCAAAATCACCCTACTCATTCTAAAATTTAGTTTTTTGTTGGTTTTCTAATAGAGCTATTCATATCTGCTGAAAGTGTTGGTATTACAAGCTGCATCCCAAATGGCACACTATTAGGGATGCTCATTTCAGTTTATTTTACCAACTGACAACCGCAGCTCGTTACCCGAATATTAACCGTTCTATTTTGTGACACATTAAATATTAAAAAATACTGATTTATTTTAACATGCAAACAGCAGCATACAGAACATAACAGAACATCTTCACGCACCAGCAGAGTTACAGCATAGAAAAAACTAAATATTAATAATATTAAAATAAACAGGCCTGCCCTAGATATTTTTCACCTAAATGACCAATTTAGATTACAAAACGAAAACACTGACTGAATCCTTTTTAAGAGCCGGCATTTGCTGATTTTTCCAATCATGTTTTTTTGGTCCGTCATATAAAAATATCAGGCTATTAAATCGATCGCTCCACTGAAAATATGCATTTGATTAATGCTTTGTTATGTCACAAAACCCCTTTTAACATTATAATAGAAGTCATTAGTTTAAAGATTGTCATAATGACTTATTTCCTCCGTCTCACTCGCAATCAGCATCAGCGCTGGTTTGTGTCAACTCATCTGTCAAACTGTGACTAGAAATTTTCTTCTTCATTTTGCTTCTTTAACAAAATATGTCTGTAGGCACGTGTGGTTGCACGTGTTACCATCCCGCAAATTAACAAATATTTGTTGCACATCAGGGGCCGATAATCTTTTCTGTTTCAAAAATGCAAGGCGCACCGCACCACACTGCCTTCTCTATTGACTAGAAAAAAGAAGCGCGGTGCTCTTTTTAATGTCACTATAGGACACGACTGAATCAGCTGGTCTATTGTGCGCGAGTGTTGCTGTCCATGTTGTTATAATTGTAATATACAGAATAACATTGTGATATCCATGATTTGTAAAGTAATTTGCCTACAGCTCTGGCTAACTTGAAACTGCGACCACAACTTTCTCCTCCATCATTAAAAAAATATCCGCCGTCCTGACAACACAAATACTGCAGGCACCTCGACAGAAACCCTGCTCTGCTTTTATTTGATTGAAGAATAAAAAAAGACGCGACTGACATAATGCACTTTTCCACTCAGGGTTGAGTTTTATTTCAACCGCGAGCACACAGCGCGCAACAGCATAACGTGAGGTGCGCAGGGAGCATAAGCAGCGTGCAAAACAGTTAATAAACCATTAAAAAATGCCCTTATCAATGCAAAAAGCGTGTTCAGTGACCCGCCACTTATGCAGCCAAACTTTAAAAATATATAAAATAATATTTTTAATCATTTAACTGATACCATTAATCGGTTACAAACGCACCCTTTAGGGTAATGGTTAATCAGTTATTTTGAGCATCCCTACACACTATGCACTTATGCACTCAACAACATAGTGTATACATGTAGTGTTGTCCCAAATCAAACACTAATGGTTTTTTTACTAAGTGGAAATTCAAATCGTTTCCCTGATGACATTTGATGATGGTTGAATGATGGTTTATTTCCACTGACTGGTACAGTACGCTACGGGTCACGTTTCCACTACAAAGGGTACCCTTTTGGTGGTCGTGGTGTACGACAGAGAGTTTCAGTCGACGTCATTCTTACTTGATTAAATGTCTACAGTAAAGCCGTACAGGTCGTTCACATATCATACAAGAAGCACTTCTCACAAAACAGATGCTTTATACACAAATACTTCTGTATAAATGTTTATTACTAACCTTTCTATGAACATGATTTGATTATAACTGCAATGACAGTGTGATATAGCCTACTGTAACGTCTGCAATTATATAAAATAAATGCAACATATGAACACGTACAGATCCTTACAGTCTCCGATATGTTACTAATGGCAGAAAAAACTACACACAGCAGACATTTAGTCCTTATTTGAGTTCATTAGCATAAACGGCAGCCCTGAGTGAGAAGCAGTCATCTGTCCATAGCTATTAGGTTGAATTTAAAGCAACAGTCACCAAAATGTCACAAATAGGATCAAAGCCTGAAAGGGTCAGTTTCAGAGAGTTAGAAAACATTATCTGTGTGCTATTCTCAGCTCAAACTCAAACACACACACTCTAGGTACAGCAGAGATGTATTTACATTGTGTATAAAGTGGCATATTAAATATTGTAAGGAATAAAATGTTATGTGTTCTTTTGAAAGAGTTGCATTATTATGCAGTGTCATAAAATGGTCTTAAATTGACAATAATATTGTTTATCAATATACATTTTGGCGCAATATATCATACAACAAATATTGTGACCAGTCTAATAAGATTTGTCACCAAAAATCTTTCCATTTGCTGAAACACTATGGCCAAAAAGCTATGGCCAAATTAAGACTTAGAATCAGCCCAGAGTGGATGAAAATGACCCAACAGCACAAAAGAATTAAAAGCTCTTTCTTATGTTGTCTTTAGTGTAATTAAACATTGGTGCAGCATTGTGACTAATACTGTTTTTTCTCCATCAGACGGCCGGTGAAGTCTGGCAGCAGGAGCCCGTATCCATCAGCCCGTCACTCCCGCTCCCGCTCTCGGCACCGTGTGTCCCGCTCCCGCAGTCGTCCCTCTAGCCTGTCGCCCAGCTCTCTGACCCTGAAAAGCAGCCTGGCTGCAGAGCTCAGCAAGCAGAAGAAGGCTAAAGCAGCAGAAGCGGCCCGCGCCAAAAACAGCTCCAGCAACGCCTCCACCCCCACCAAGGGCTCGTCCTCGTCCTCCAACGCTCCGCAGCCCAGCCCCAGCACCAACCACGCAGCCAAGAAGACCAGACCTCCGTCTCCACCTCCCCCTGAAAAAGGGCCTCGAACTCCAGTGTGCAGCCAGCCGCAGTCCCCGGTGGAGCGACCTGTGAAGAGGAACGCAGATGTCCCGCTGGTCGGCAGAGACGCTAAACTGAAAGAGGAGAAGAAGAAACAGGCTATAAAGGAGAAGGAGAAGACCGTCGCTCCGGTTGTAGCCACACACACACCGGCAGCCAACAACATGGAGCATCTGGAGGCAAATGACAGGTACAGTTCTGCTAAACTCTTTGCCTTCTGTGAATTATTTCTTCATCAAACATTTCCCAAATGATGTTGGAACAGATTCAGCAATTCAAGGAGTATTCAAGGAGTATTTTCTCTAATATTTTTTCTTCTGGAGAAAGTCTTATTTGTTTTATTTCAGCTAGAATAAAAGCAGTTTTAAATTTTTTTGAGGTCAATATTATTAGCCCCCTTCAGCAATATTAGTTTCTGTATTGTCTCCAGAACAAACCACTGTTATACAATGACTTGCCTAATTACCCTAACTTTACCCTAATTAACCTAGTTAAACCTTTAAAAGTCACTTTAAAAAGCATTACACATGTTAAACATTATTATTTGTCATGTTTTTTGTCAGTGTCAGCAGTTTGAAGGAGTCTTCAGCAGGGAAGAAGAGTTATAAACCGGAGAGGAAAGTTCGTGCCCTGCTGTCAGATCTTCCTCTTCCTCCAGAGCTGCCGGGGGTCACACCTGCATCTCCGCTCAGCCCGCCGGACGACAAGAAGACACCCGCTCCACGACGCAGACCCAAGTATGCCCACAGACCACTCTATCCACACTTATACACCACCGTCCTTCAGCACATGCAGAAATATTCACATTTACTTGAATAGTGCTTTTCACTTCAATTATTGTTCCAAAGCAAAAGGTGCACATCATTACATTAAAGTCAAAAGCAGAATGGTTAAGGGTTGCCAGTAATGTAGTATTAAGTTACCTATCGATCTCATTATCTCATGACATAAACCAAAATTTTAACACATTAAACCGTTTATATATCTATATGAGCAATATCACACGAGTAGCAGTGCGATATGGCTGTATATCAGCACTAGTGGGAGGCGTGCGTTGACACGAGGCTGCAGGCGTCCCACCCGTACTTATATACAGCCATATCGCACTGCTACTCCTGTAATATTGCGTTTATACAACAGTTTTACGGCACAATTGTGTATAGAAAAAAGAAAATCAAACACGGAGAGTCTAAAAACCCTTTTGTTTTAGGAACTACTTTCTTTCGCCATTCATTCACATCTGCAGCAGAAGCCGTTTCTAATTCACCAATGTCACTTTAGAGCTAGTGTTTGAATGATTCTCTAGCGTAATGTCTAAAGTGATGACAAAACAGCTGGTTTTTTAAGATTATAAGCCTGAATTTGACATTAAATGTCATCAGTCTACAGAGATACCTTTTTTTTACAGTGTTAAAGTCTACAGTATTTCTCTGTTGCAATCGGGATATCACAATAATTAACCCCAAAAAAGCAGCGCAATCACTACCAGACTGCTGTTGTATTTGCGATAAGGAGGTGGTGTTCGGGGGTGAGGTCTCTGAATAACACTGTTGAGAACCGGGATAGGAAAGTAACTGTATTAAAATAGGCACTGTCCTTATAAATAAACTGCATAGTTGCAATCTATACAAAAGAGAGAGATCGACTTAGAATATTACTTCCCAGTTTAATAATGATTTGATCAGCTGTAGTTAGAAAACACTCTTCTAAGCAAGAGCTTAATCTTCTAAGCAAGAGCTTATTATGGGGTCCTGGCGCCATCTTGTGGATAGACAAGGTTAACCATCTTTGGCTAATGGACGGCAAGGCGCTGTCTCTCAGAAATTATAAATATTTAAAATAGGTCCTATCATTATAAATAAACTGCACAGTTGCAATCTAAACAACTACATTCTTGACAAAAAAAGCCTCAAAAGTACATGATGTTGTCCAACAGCTGCAATATTTGTAAAAGTGTAGTGAGTTTATTGATCTGCTGTTACTCTATGTGGGTGGAGTGGGAAGAGCCTTTCTGTAGCTTATATTGTCTAAAAACGTAATAATTATCAATGATGCTACACAAAATATCACAACATTCAACGTACAGACCTGCAAAATATCTAGAATGTGTGCGAGACGGAAGTTTATTTCCTATCCAGCATTTGGATGAGGTTTTTAAATCCCTCTTTGGTCACTGCATTATACACTGTCCGCGGCGCCCAGCCACAACTCAGGACACTGTTCTTATTTCTGGCACGCCACAGAGCGCCATCTGATTAGTTTAGTTTTTAAATAGCCTGTGAATGTGCGCGTCTGGTGTGTGATACTTTCAACTGTCATGTGCGCACTGTGTCGCAGCGCTGAGCAACGCATCCGGTGTGTGATGCCCTTTAGGCTGCATTTACACTGCAGATCTTGATCGTCAATTCTGATTTTGTGACTGTATCCGAATTTTTATTTTATTTTTTATTTATTATTATTATTATTATTTTTTTTTTAAAGATGACCGGCTTACATCCTCTTTTAAAATTGACTCGTATCCGATTGTCTGCATTTACACTGTACAAGGCAATGCTGCAATGCCCTGAAAAAAAGAGTGGGCGCTCACTGACAGCTGATAATTGATAATTGTCTCTGTTCCTGTATTGAATCTCTTTGCAGGGTTTCATTTTTTAAATTCTTTTTGACAGGTTGTTTTACTATAGTTTTTGACAGAAAAGGTCTCATTTGGTCATCTTCTTTAAATCTAGGCCTTTTTAAACCAGTAGGCATTTTAATATAATGTCCATGGCGTGATTTATGCATGTGATGTATGCAACAGTTTTATATTAGTTTATATTGGTTACGTGGTGGATGTTGCGCTCTCTCGTTAACATGCTTAAATACTTGTGCTACATGTTTTTAGTCCTCATGTATAAGATTAAAGGTTTGGGGTTCTGCTGAAGTCTTCTGAAATGAAAGCATCAGACTTGACGTCATTGGCTATGGTTTTTAATTGAGCGCTATTCTCATTGACAGGTGAAAATCCGTTCTACCTGCTTACACTGCAGACACGAGGGCACAGGTCCGATTTATATGGTTATCTCTGGTTGTCTTTGTGGTGTTTTTTATACGTTGTTACAGCCGAAAACAACTCTGAAATTGTACTTTGCTGTTGCTGGCTACTAGATCGAGTGTCACTGGCGATACTTTCAGTTGACTTTATAGCAAAAAAACTCCTCATATTTTTTGTTTTGTTTTTTATTATGGGTGTTCTGCATAGTTCAGTTGCGCAATTCTGATTAGGCAGAATGAAAGAGTGCTCACTCAATTGGCTATTAAGACAGTGTCACGCACAGACAGCAGTCATGTATTTGCTTTGGGCTGGGCAAGCTAAATAGTACATATTTCATATCGCCGCCTCTTACGATTAGCTTATCGTAACGTTTCAAATCACGATTTCGATTAATCGCACAGCCCAAGTGCGGATATTACCCATTTATTACTTTTTATAACCACCACAACCAGCTACGCAAACGGTGACCTAACTAATATATTTTGAGAATATTAAGAGTCTTTTGTTGAACCAAACCACCCCCAAAGTGTTTTCAAAAGTATATAGTTCGGTATCAATCGATACTGACATTTTTAAAAACGCCCAATTCCCGCTAACATTCGAGCGTGTTCTTAAACAGCTCTGATTGGCCATTGTGTTTACATGCTCAACAGAAAGGACTGTGATTGGCTGTAATGATCATTGGTTCACCACAGCACTAGTTGGCCGTGTGTAAACATAGTTAACCTGCAGTTATACAATATATAGTGTCTTTCCTAAAAAATATTTACATGTTCAATGAAGTGTATTAAGTGTTTGTTGTCCTGTGTGTGTGTGTCAGAATCTGCGGGCCGCGCTTCGGGGAGATCAAGGAGACAGAGATCGACTGGGGGAAACGCTGTGTTGACAAGTTTGAGATCATTGGCATCACTGGAGAGGGTACTTATGGCCAGGTTTACAAAGCCAAGGACAAAGACACTGGTAAGATGAGGATTTTTATTAGGCTTTAGTCATTTTCTAATTTAGTTATGTCATATTTGTATTATTTTGTCAAATTAAATTAGCCAGAAACAGTGGGATTATGCTTTTGAGTACGTTTACATGGACACTAATAATTTGATTTAATGAGATTAAGACAATACTTTGATTAAGAGTCTACCATGTAAACAGGGATTTTTGATTAATCTGATTAAGGTCATAAACACATGGTAGGAGGGTCTCTGTTGTGCTCGGGGGTGAAAGAGTGAAAACCAGAGACCACACACACACACACACACACACACACACACCTTGTGTACGACCTGTAAGTATTTATTCAGGGATTGGCGTTAAAAGGTAATCTGTACAGAACATCGTTATGTATGGAATATGGTTAGTATGGTTAGTTAATATGGTTAATGTATCTTTGTGTTGTTGTTGTTGTTGTTGTTGTTCAGCTGAGTTAGTAGCCCTAAAGAAGGTGCGTCTGGACAATGAGAAGGAGGGTTTCCCCATCACCGCCATCCGGGAGATCAAGATCCTGCGGCAGCTCAACCACAAGAGCATCATCAACATGAAGGAGATCGTCACTGACAAGGAGGACGCTTTAGACTTCAAGAACGACAAAGGTAACGCCTGGACATAACCAGCTGCAGTGTGTTTTAGGAGGGTGTGCTTTATGTTGGCTGTTTTGAATTATGAAGTTAGTAGTGACTATGATTTAAATTAGTTCTCCACTGAAAAATGACGCAAGGACTATCTTGCTGCTTCAGCTTTCGGGATGTGAAAAACACTCAAATCTTTTAAACTTTCCATTTTTTTCTCATGCAAAATGCTGTATGGACTGATGAATGTCTTGAATGCCGGCTGTGTTTTTGCCTGTCAGGTGCGTTTTACCTGGTGTTCGAGTACATGGACCATGACCTGATGGGCCTGCTGGAGTCGGGCCTGGTGCACTTCAACGAGAGCCACATCAAGTCCTTCATGCGGCAGCTGCTGGAGGGCCTGGACTACTGCCACAAGAAGAACTTCCTGCACAGAGACATCAAGTGCTCCAACATACTGCTCAACAACAAGTAAGGGGTTGATCACACCAAACACAATCTCTTTATTATTTATTTAAGAGTGTTTAACGTAGAAGTAAGTGTTTCTCTCTCTCTCCTCTTTGAGCTCACACCGTGGTCCTGCATAGCCACGCCTCCTGTCAATCATTCAGATTTCGTATTAAAGGTTCAGTGAAATTGAAATGGTTTTTTTGAAGTTAGTATTAGCATGTTTGTCTTCTGTAATTTCTATAAGCTAGTGTGATACAAGACAATGACAAAATTCACGTTTAGAACATAAAACTGATATCAACATGTAAAGCTTGCAGTTTGTCTCTTCCGCCAAAATGGATCAAGGTTTTTTTATAGGTGGGCATAGATTCGTTTTTTAAATCTAGATTAATCTGACTGTAATCTTGAAATTAATCTAGATTAAAATGGCTCATTTGAATTCTGCCGAAGGCATTCAGGATATGTGTGCTACCCAAATAATGACTAAAGGGAAGTGTTTGAGAATGGGTTTCTCAAGCCAGGTGGCACATTAGACCAGGGGCTCATCTCCTCTTTCCAAAATGCATCACAAAGTGCTTGAGAAACTGTTCTACTATGATAATTGGTGATGAAAATTAGGGTTGGGCCGATAGACGATGCCATCGATGATGGCCGATAAACTTCTCGATGCTGAGCCGGCATCGCAATCCATCGCCCCACATTTATATTGATATGCAAGTTATTATTTGCATGTCATCTTAATAGCAATAACGGTCTTTTCATGAGCTGTGTTAAATTTGACATATAGCTGCCGCTTGCACGGCTGACAGCATGGTGAGGATTAAATGAAGGATTATACAGCACCTCTCACGCTTTAAATGTGTAGATTCAGTGGCAAACGCTGTTACCTGCAAACTCCGTCCCACAGACTTTACAGTGAACGGCTTTAGTTATCTTCATAGCGGACTTGAAGCCACTGGAAGTCTTTTATCCACTCTTGGAAAAGTGTAAATGGTGGATTAACATTCAGCACATGATCACTAATGAGATGTGCCAATATTAGTGACTTTAGGTGCTTTCTAAAACTAAATCTGTCAGTGTTATTTTCATTCTCTCATCTTCAGCGCTTCACATTAGCTCCTGTCACCTGAATGCACTGACTGAGTGATTGACAGCTGATATTAACCAATCCATTCACGTTCAGTTCTAGAGCAGTGGGCCAATAAGAAGAGCACAAAGGCGGGGCAAACATTGCAGGCTTTCTTTACTTCAGCAAGTTCACATAACAACTGTTTTAATCTGTTCCTGAGCGCTGCGTTTGGCAGTCTGCATAAATGTCTCCTAAATCTGTGCACGCCGTGAGGATTTTTCAGTGAAAACAGGTCACACAGCAACAATTTATGCACTCACACAAATGCTTCCAAATATATTTTTAGGTTGCATAAAATTTCGGGCGCATATGCGACCAAAACGATGGAGCCCTAGCATCTTGTTGTTATTTCCTCATAATAATAATAAAATAAGGAAGTTATCATCAATCACAATACTAATTACAGTGAACTCCAAACCAACTCTCGTCTCCTCCACCAGCTGTGGAAAAAGCCATTATACTGACACAGATCACTCCGCCTATTCATGCAGAGTCACGCAGAAAACAGTGATTAACAGGTGGTCATTTGTGTGTAACTTTATTTATAGTTTGGTTATGGGTAAAGCAAAGACCTTGTGTGTCAGGTAGTGAAAACAGTAGGCTACAATTAATTATTTAGTTATTAATAATTTGATATTTAATTCAACGACGATGCCATCGTCCATCGCAATGTTTCACATTAGACATCGTACGATGCCAAATTGGTCAACATCGCCCAACCGTAGTGAAAATAATGATGCTCAATAAGATGTACTTGTGTTTACTAACTGTTTATTCAGTTAAACATGAATGTCGAATGTTTTTTAGATTAATAACATTTTTGTTTACAAAGTAAATATAACAATACATATATAATTAATATTTATTACCAATCACTTTCTGTTTTTAGCCAAGCGTATCCAGAATTGTGGTTTCGGCCTGGAATTTTCCTTTCAAAGTATCTTTAATAATAAATGCATTGAATGTATATAGAACAATATTAATTGTATACATATGAATATGAAATAATTAATATTAATAACAATATTAATAAATGTTCTTCTGTAAAAAAGTTACCTGATAGAAAGGAAGACAGAGATGTGTCAAATCTGCCATGTAATTTACATGTAAATATGTGTTGTCTTGTAGGGGTCAGATCAAGCTGGCAGACTTTGGACTGGCTCGCCTGTATAACTCTGAGGAGAGGTACCTAACCTTATACATTATTTAGACGTGTGTTGTAGAGTTGTGCAAATTAGCAGATCAGACTCTGATTGTGTGTGTGTGTGTGTGTTTGTGTTTGTGTTTGCGTGTGCGCGTTCGTGCTGTTCTCCAGTCGACCGTACACCAATAAGGTGATCACACTGTGGTACCGGCCGCCGGAGCTGCTGCTGGGAGAAGAGCGATACACACCGGCTATTGACGTCTGGAGCTGCGGGTGAGATGCTAGAAACAAAAACTTATGTAAACACACACACACACACCTCATAAATATACAGCTCAACATGTAAACCCCAACCTGCGTATACACATACCTCATTAACACACAGCTTAACATGTATACCCCAGTAAACCCCAACAGACGCCATAAACACCAGCACATGTTTATACGTACCTCATTATTATTTATTAATCTGAATTTATATAATTTTAGTTGTATATTCTATATTAATTTTCACATAACATAATGCCAGTGTTTTTTGGTGGTATAACAACACATTTCAACAAATTTCATAACATGAAATTCTTGTAAAAAAAATAATAATATTAATAATAGTAATATATGTATTTTTTTAAATGTGGATAAAATTTTTTCATCCACATTAAGTTTTTTTAATTAATACTTTTGTATTGAGCGATTTTTAATAAGATTGTCATTGGCAAGTGTTCATGACACCGGATTGTAGTTCTTTCTCAATGAATCAGTCTTTATGTTTCTACTGTGATTTTCAAACACTTTTCCACTTCAAATCGATGTTTACCACATGATTATCCTCATAGATCACTGAAGATTATTTGCTGCTTATTGAAAATTAGCTGAATTGGCACAATTCTTGAGGGTTTTTTAGGACAACTTAACGGGCTATATGCACACAGACTTGGCCAGGCAGGCCAAGGGCTTCCGGTGAACTGTCTTTCCATTACAAGATTGTCACGTTTAAGATCTGATTTCTTTCTTCACTGCCTGTTAGATATATGATATGAAGTGGGTCTCAGATCAGACGAGAAGCACTGCATTAATTTCCATTTTTCCTCGCCATGTCTTTAAAACATGACTAAATAAATCCATTAAATTTCTGCGCTTACCTATTGCTACTGACAGTGCTAGTGGTTACAGCGGTCTTTCATCTTGTTTTAAGCTTGAACAACTAAAGGAAGGCTTAAGTCTATTTAACTGAATGTATCGTAATTACATTACAACATCGATGCTGTAAAAACAACCACTGAAAATACTCACGTTAAGCTTTCACCTGAAGTTTAGCATTGACTTTAATACTCTAGCTGTGCATAGAGCCCATTGTTTTTACAAATTTAAGTGTAACATAGAACAATTCAGTTCACTTAATAAATTTGTGTTGGGACAGCATAAAGGAATTGTGCGGAATCCAGCATTTTTTGGTTTGTTTGGATGGTTTGTTTGGATCATGGTTAGAAATAGTTTTACTAGAGCCGTAATAGTCACATCGCATGATTAGATTATTTATTAAAGACTATTATTGTATACAAACTTTTATACAATGATGGATGTGTTATTTTACAGTGATGACCGAAGTTTGATTGTTCAATATATTTGAATACTGTTAGACTTTTCAGAAAACCATAAAGCAATGTTTATTTCATATTTCGCTTCGCTCTGTTGTATTTATATATGCTTGTAGTTTATTATATTTTATGCAGATTCACTGCATAGAAAAAGACTTGATCGTCCCAGTCAATCTAAATTAATGAAATGTTTCCAAATAGAGGTAGTCTAATCATCCGCTGAAATTATATTCATGTTGCAGCAATAAAAATACTGCAATGTCAGATTTTTCTATATATTCCATTCATTCATTCATTTTCTTTTTGGCTTAGTCCCTTTATTAATCAGGGGTCGCCACATCGGAATGAACCGCCAACTTATCCAGCATGTGTTTTACGCAGCGGATGCCCTTTCAGCTGCAACCCATCTCTGGGAAACATCCACACACACTCATTCACAATCATACATTACGGACAATTTAGCTTACCGGATAAAGCACTGCAGAGTTAACAATATTATTTAAAATTACAATTATAACATCGACAGCAACACGACTCGCGCACAATACGGCTCAGCTGATTTAGTCGTTTCCTAGTGACATACAAAAGAGCACCGCTCTTCTTTTTTTTTCTTGTCAACATGAAGGCGGTGCAGTGCGCCTTGCGTTTTTGGAACAGAAAGGCGTGCTGTTTGTGATCGGCCCCTAAATGTGCAACACATATTTGTTAACTCACGGGACAGTAACACGTGCAAACATGCGTGTCTACAGATGTAGTTTGACAAAGAAGCAAAATGAAAGAAGGATATTTCTGGGCACAGATGAGTTGACATAAACCGGCGCTGATGCTGACAGCCTCTGTGCTGCCTGGAGCCGCGTCATAAACTTAACAAACAGGCTATTGATGATTTAGTGTACAACCAACAAACCAATGTTTTGTCCATTTATAAAAATTACACGTATTAGGTATACAATAATACAGGTATATAATTCTTATATAAATTTTTTAAATAGCCTATGTAATCTAAGAATTCAACAAATCCAAAGCTTTTCTTGATTTTTGAGTAATAACCCCGCACCAAACTGAGACTTTTATTTTACAGCTTATAAAGCATGTATGCAAACTAATGCAATATCATATGTAAACAACACAATTGTTATACACAGTCAACATATGAGCCTTGAGGTTCATTGTAATTTTCTTTCATCACACGCACACGTGAACTGCGAGTGAGACGGAGGAAATAAGTCATAATCATAAGACCACAAGATCTTTAATATAATGACTTTTATTCTAAATGTTGACAGAGGTTTTGTGAAGTAATAAAAAGTGCAGAGCATTAAATAAATGCATATTTCCTGTGGAGCGATCGATTTGAGGTAGCCTGATATTTTTATTTGACGGAAGAAAAAAACATGATTGGACAAACAGCAGAAGACCCTTAGCCTGCTCCACTGGACCAGCTCCATCTTCTGGTCCAAATGTCAGGACTTTTCTTACAACCCAGTAAAAAAAAAAAAAAAAAGTGATAATGGCCTTGATTTCACTTTTAATCTTCAGTTGAGCAGTTCAGTTCTTAAGCACTTTGAGCACTTGTTATTGTTTCGAAGAAAACACTTTATTTGACAGTATTTTTAGGGCGTACTCACACTATAATATCCGAACAGTGCCCAGGTCCGTTTCCGCAAGATCGCTTACTGAACAGCACGCCATCGATGACGTAAGTGTGCTTAGGCCTGAATGTAATGTGAGTGCGGGCCGTCAAGGGAGACGGGAGGGGGGACAAGCGTGCTTCGGCCTGGTTCAAGGCAACTATACATTGTTTGAGTACGCCCTTAAATAAGGTAGTCCTAAGAGGCCATACATTAAAATATTTTTTTCTCTTGTTTTCTCATGATCACAACTTCTTTTTCTCGTGATCTTGATGTAACAAATACGTCGTGATCACAAATTTTTTTTTTGCTTTTAGTTAACTATTTATGTATTAATTATTATTATT
This sequence comes from Danio tinwini, assembly GCA_903798205.1. NCBI lineage: Eukaryota > Metazoa > Chordata > Actinopteri > Cypriniformes > Danionidae > Danio > Danio tinwini. Next base: position 4,076,164 of record CAIGQZ010035013.1, on the reverse strand, counting down.
TTTATTATTATTATTATTAGTAGTAGTAGTGTGAGAGCAAACGCTCGTGCTCATGATGAATGTACATTCATGATTATATTCATGTATATGATTATATATCATTATTTACAATATTCAATATTCCCTCAACTGTTTCCATTTTAATGCAACTCTATATGGCGCATTTTTAAAGTGGTAAATAATTTGCGGAAAGGATCAAAGCAAGAGCAGAACTTCATCATTCTTCATAATTGAATGCATGCAGAAACTTATTTTGCACCATATAGAGTTCCCTTAAAATGGTAACAGTTGAGGGAATATTATTGTAAATAATGGTATATAATCATATACGTGAATATAATCATAAAAGTACATTAATCATGAGCACGAGTGTTTGCTCTCATATTATGGCTGCTCTGAACGCCTTTAATGTGTTGCACGAATGCGCGTCTGCAGTTGGGCTATTCTCTCCCTGTTCGCAGGGCTGATGTAGACTCTCTGGCCAGACATTTGCAAGATATTAATAATGATAATAATAATAATGAATACATAAATAAATAAAAGCAAAAAAAATAAGTTGTGATCACGACATACGTTTTTGTTATGTTGAGATCACGAGAAAACGAGTTATGTCGAGATCACGAGATTATTAAGTCGTGATCACGACATAACAAGAGAAAAAATATTTGAATGCATGGCCTCTTAGGACTTCTGTACTTAAATGGTGCAAAGCATAATCTTTAAAGAGAGTCTATCTCAGTTTACCTGTTTTTTTAAGCTCTTGTTACTTTATTTTTGTTATTATCGTCAATATTTGAAGCAAGTCTTCTGTGCAGTTTCTCTCTAAACCCACCACCCCCAAACAAAAAGTTCAGGCTCAGGATTTGTTTTACTGTAACTCTTGCTTTATTCTCCTTTAAAAAACAATAACAACGAATAAGTAAAAATCCATTACACCCTCCTAGAAAAGTGTCATTTTAAAGCACTACGTTAGTATAATCTCTGTTATCTTCTGACGGTTTTCAACTCTTAACATTGCGCAGGTGCATTCTGGGAGAGCTTTTCACAAAGAAGCCCATCTTCCAGGCTAATCAGGAGCTAGCGCAGCTGGAGCTCATAAGGTAACGGCACATGTATACATGAGTATTTTCAGTCTAAATGGAGTAAATGTGATGCTTTTTAATGTAATATCTGAATATTTTTTGTTGTATTGTCTGTTACCGATGTAGGAAGTTATCATTGTTATTGTTTTATGGTATGTTTATGATATAGTGATCTTGTCATGAAGTGCCAATAAATAAACAAATTAATAATCTTGTGTGTTGTGCAGTCGTATCTGCGGCAGCCCATGCCCCGCTGTGTGGCCGGACGTCATCAAATTGCCCTACTTCAACACCATGAAACCAAAGAAACAGTACCGGCGGCGGGTGCGGGAGGAGTTCGCTTTGTGAGTAATTCGAAAGAAATCTAACAAGTTCAGTCTGTTTTTAAAGTGCAGATCATGTGTGGTATTTTAAAGGGGAGCTATTATGCAAAAACCACTTTTATAAGGGCTTTAAACACAGTTGTGTGTCCGCAGTGTGTGAATATCTCCAACCTCTAATGGTCAACATTATTTGTTCTAACCAGACTGCAGAAACTCTTTGATTGACATTCTCCATTTGTACGTGTCATCAGAGGGGGAAAGCCCCGCCCACTGGCGCCCATCTCTCCCTCATTACCATAAGCAGCAGCCCTGAGTGAGAAGCAGCCGTCTGTCCATTAGCCGTTAGAGTGTTTGAGCTGCTGAAGATAATGTCAGCATAGACTAAGAGGATTACAGATGTGGAGTTTTAGACGAAGCACAAATAAACAGCGACAGGAGCGACATAGACTGACAGAAGCATGAAGCACACACTTACACTGAAGCACACACTCACACCTGACCAGCACCGATAATGCTAGACCTGTTTTTAATCTGTCACTATGGTGATGCACAGGCATTTGTAGCTCCGCTCTCTTCTGAAAACAGCACAGTCTCATTTAAATTTAAAGCGACAGTCACCAAAACGCCACAGTTAGGATTGAAGAGTTAGAACACATTATCTGTGTGCTGTTTTGAGCTGAAACTTCACTACACACACTCTAGAGACAGCAGGGATGCATTTTTACATGTTGTAAAATGTGTCAAAATAGGTCTCCTTTAAAATGTCTTAAATTTGACGTGATGAAACCTGCTAAAGCTTGGTTTATTTATCATGCATTTGTTTATGAGAACTTTGCAGATTGTTGAAGATATGATTTGATTAAGTTTAATCGTTTGTTTGATTTGTTTCAGTATTATTGTTGGTTGGTTTGTTTCAGTATTGTTGGTTTGATTGTTTTATTATATTTGTTGATTTGACTGTTTAGTATTATTGTTGGTTTGTTTGTTTCAGTATTCCTCTGATGGCTCTGGATTTGTTTGATCATATGCTGGCTCTGGACCCCAGCAAACGCTGCACTGCAGAACAGGCTCTGAACAGCGACTTCCTCCGAGACGTGGATCCCGCCAAGATGCCTCCACCCGAGTATGAGAGATTAGCTTCAAATTTTTCATTTTAATTCTGTTCCTTTAATTCTAAGTTTACTTGAAACTTTAGGTTAGTTTATCTAATTCAGGGGTGTCCAAACTTAAGCCTGGTTTACACTTCTGCGTCAAGTGATCGTCGTAACCCACGGCGCAAGCCTCGCGCGTAGCCGTACATTTATACTTCTGCGCGCTGTTTCTGTTTCTCTGCAATACACTTTCCAAACGCTAGCTGGCAGTAGGCGTTTATGTTCCTCTGTGTCGAGTTTCTTTGCTGGTGTTTAGTTTTTTTTTTGAAACTTCCTGAATGTACAAGTGGCTCGCATTCGCTCATTTGAGGCGGGAACCACTTTTACGGCCGTGCAACAACCACGGCCACTTTTACGGCCGTGCAACAACTTTAATCATAAAGTAAACACAAAACAACAGTCTCCATCCGGAGCTCCTTCACGGGACTCCACACTTGTAAACACTCACTGCATCACGTTTGCACGGCTCTCACCTCCGCCCACACTCGTCATCGCTACCAAGCCGACCAATCACAGAGCTTGCGCTACGCATACGCATTACATTTTTGGAGAGGTGCGCGTCAACGTCGCCGACGGTTACGGCGAGGGGCAAATGAGTCCACACGTAGGCTGCGCTGTAGCATACACAAGCGCTTGACACAGAAATTTAAATCGGCCTTCAGTCCTGGAGAGTCCTGCATAGTTTAGCTTGGACTTTGTTCCGCACACCTCCAGGGAAGTTTGTAGTATACCTAAAAACAGCTTGATTAGCTGGTTCAGGTGTGTTTTTAATTGGAGTTGGATATGCAGGACACCCACTCCAGGACCGAGTTTGGACATGCCTGATCTAATACTTTATTTATTTGTATTTTAAAATTATTAAATGAATGTTGATGTTGTTGTTGTTTGAATCTTTTGGACGTTTGCTTTAAATGTGCCTTTATTTGACTTATCAATTTGAAGAAAAATGGAAATTAAGCATATGTTTAATGTCAATCTTTTATTTAATGCTTAATTTTTCTGACTGCAATATTTCACATCTTAAAGCTCGTTCACATCAAGAATGATACCTGTAATGATAAAAAAATGAATGTGAAAAAATAGATTATAGTCCACATCCTAATCATAACGATATCTGCACAGCAGAATATTTCCATTGGAGTATTTTATTTTTATTTCCCAAATAAATTATTTGAATGTTAAGAAAACACATTAACAACCAATCAGAATCCATCCTGCTACGAAATGAGCTCAAGCGTTTAAAGAGACAGTCATCACAAGAGCAGAATAATCCTGTGCAGTGATGCTGAAACCAATATAGTTATGCGTGTTGTTGTTGAGCAGATCTTTACTGTGTGTGTGTGTGTGTGTGTGTGTGTGTATGTTTTCAGTCTCCCTCTGTGGCAGGACTGTCATGAGCTTTGGAGTAAGAAGCGGCGACGGCAGAAGCAGATGCCAGAAGAACTGACGGCCCCCAAAGTCCCTCGCAAAGAGCTGGGTCTGGATGACAGTCGCAGTAACACACCGCAGGGATTCGGCACCGCTGCGGGAGGACACAAAACACAGAGCAGCACAAACACTGCAGGCCTACTGGGTAAGCACACACATACACAGATGTATACACACACTCACACATAATTTTGTTGTTTTGTGAATTTGAAACAAATAAACATAAATAAATAAATTCTTAATCTCTGTCTTTCCCGTCTAGACCCCAAATTAGCCAACTCTCAGCTGACTCAGGATCAGCTGGCAGTGCTGCTGAATCTGCTGCAGTCTAAGAGCTCTGCGGTGGGTGGATCTGCTCAGTTTATGCAGGCCATGAGCTCCAAGATGAACCCGGAGACGCTGCAGCAGCTGACCAAAGCCCTGCCGTGTGGCCTGCCGGAGTCTGAGCGTCCCCCAGAGCCACCTGTGCTCCCCAAAACCTCTAAACCCCCTCCGCCGGCTGCCTCAGGGCCCGGAGCACCCCGTACTCCACCCATGCCCAAACCCCCGTCTCCACCCGGTCCGCAGCAGGCTGACGGAGAGAGCTCGGCCTCCGCCACGCAGACTGCCGTCACCATGCTGCTGGCTCAGCTGCTGAACGTCCAGCAGGGGGCACCAGGGGATGGGATGGGCTTTGATGGAGCAGACGGAGGTGTTCCCAATACAGCTGCGCCACTGGAGATCAAACCGCCGCCAGAGCCCAGCCCTGTGTCTCCAGGTAAGGACACACAGCAGGAGTCCTTTAAAGGTTTGAGTGAAAATGTAAAGGTGCAGTATGTAAGTTTTAGACTCTTCTGCATCATAAAAACACCATAATATGTTTGCAGATATTTCAGAAACATGCTCAGTAAACATTCTTGTTTATCTGAAAAACAATGCAGAAGTCAGATATTCTGCTTTGAACATGTGTTTTCCCTGCCGGATTGTTGTCTTTGTTTTGGTTATTTAACCCGCCCAATGGCAGTTTAGCCAATTATATTACCCCGGGTCGCCTTGGTGGAAAACAGCATAGTTCAGTTCATTCAGTCAGGAAGGCTCTCAAAGCATGCGTCTGTGACCGAAATGTGACCTCTGGTGGACAGTAGCAGAATCTAAAATGAGATTTAGTTCCACATGAGGCTATTTATTATCAAATAATATAGATATTACAAACGTAAACCTTAGGTGAGCAGGTTACACGGCGCTCTAGGCTAGTTTTTAACTGAAGATGGCTCTCTAGGCTAGTTTATATAACAGCAGATGGAGCAGCTCTAGGCTTGTTTTTAACAGCATACTGTGATCTAGGCTAGTGTTTAACAGCAGACTGCGCTCTAGGCTAGTGTTTTAACAACAGATGGCGCTCTAGGCTAGTTTTTAACAGCAGACGGGATTCTAGGGTAGTTTATAACAGCAGACGGTGCTCTAGGCTAGTATTTTGACAGCAGACGACACTCTAGGCTAGTGTTTTAACAACAGATGGTGCTCTAGGCTAGTGTTTTAACAACAGATGGCGCTCTAGGCTAGTTTTTAACAGCAGACGGCATTTAAGCTAGTTTATAACAGCAGACGGTGCTCTAGGCTAGTATTTTGACAGCAGACGACGCTCTAGGCTAGTGTTTTAACAGCAGACGATGGTCTAGGCTAGTGTTTTGACAGCAGATGGCGCTCTAGGCTAGTTTTTAACAGCAGACGGCGCTCTAGGCTAGTGTTTAACAGCAGAGGGCGCTCTAGGCTAGTGTTTAACAGCAGACGGCGCTCTAGGCTAGTTTTTAACAGCAGACGGCGCTCTAGGCTAGTGTTTAACAGCAGACGGTGCTCTAGGCTAGTTTTTAACAGCAGACGGTGCTCTAGGCTAGTGTTTAACAGCAGACAGTGCTCTAGGCTAGTGTTTAACCGCAGACGGTGCTCTAAGCTAGTTTTTAACAGCAGACGGCGCTCTAGGCTAGTGTTTAACAGCAGAGGGCGCTCTAGGCTAGTGTTTAACAGCAGACGGCGCTCTAGGCTAGTGTTTAACAGCAGACGGCGCTCTAGGCTAGTGTTTAACAGCAGACGGTGCTCTAGGCTAGTGTTTAACAGCAGACGGTGCTCTAGGCTAGTGTTTAACAGCAGACGGTGCTCTAGGCTAGTGTTTAACCGCAGACGGTGCTCTAGGCTAGTGTTTAACCGCAGACGGTGCTCTAGGCTAGTTTTTAACAGCAGATGGCGCTCTAGGCTAGTTTTTAACAGCAGATGGCGCTCTAGGCTAGTGTTTAACAGCAGACGGTGCTCTAAGCTAGTTTTTAACAGCAGATGGCGCTCTAGGCTAGTGGTTAACAGCAGACGGTGCTCTAGGCTAGTATTTAACAGCAGACAGTGCTCTAGGCTAGTGTTTAACAGCAGATGGCGCTCTAGGCTAGTGTTTAACAGCAGTGCATTGCTGATACAGTTTATAAGATTAGCACTGTATTGCCGTGTGTAATTTTCATGTTGTGTCCTCATGTGTTCATTGCAGTGGCAGAAGGCGGCGTTTCGTCCTCCAGGACTTTAGACTCTCTCTCCATTCTCCCACCAGACCAGAGACCTCCAGAACCCCCAGAACCTCCACCCTGTGCTGACCTGGACTACCGGCACGCCACTGAGAGCCAACCGGCAGAACCTCCTCGACCCCCAGAGCCGGACTATCCTCCAGACGGATCGGGATATGGGGCCGATTTCAGCCGGCCGCCACCACCGTTCCCGCACGCCGGGTTTTCAGACAGCTACCTCGGCCACATGATGGGGGCTGGCCTGCCTCCGCATGCACCGCTGGGGCCCGAAGCCTTCGCTCACGGAGCCGCAGGAGCCAGCATGGTGTTTAGCGGAGACCAGGACCATCGATTTGAGTACAATCATGGGCCGCCGCCACCGCCGGGACAGCCCTGGACTTCCCCGTCCCAATCGCTTGGGTACGCGGCGGCGCTGCGGGGTCGAGGACTGCCTTTTTGATGCCCCGCGGAGAGAAAACTGACTAACCCTGAACGCCTCAGAGAAAAGGAAGACTCTAAAAGACACATGCAGTCGCCCTCAAACCAGCACTAAACCCATTTGTAATATTTCTAAAAGTGGAGGGACTGACGGACGGACGGATGGATGGGGAGTTTTTTTGGATTTCCCGCTCGCGCCATTTCATATATCCGTTTAGTTTTTTTTCTTCTTCCTCCGATTGATGGATTTTGTTTTGTAATCTATATTCTACTGCTGTCTTTTAAATTAAAACTGTACCTTTCTGTTTTTCGGGGTGTGCATTTACCGTGGGGTAAGTGTTTTTACGAGCTGCGTGAGGACAGACCTCTAGTATTACAATGTTTTGCACTACTGAACAAAGTAGGCGGAAACAAGCGAAGGTGTGAACGGAGTACTGTGCTGTATCTGCACACATAAACGACCAGTAATGTAAGGTGTTTTATTTTTGGTCAGTTTTTCCTTTTCTTTTCTTGATGATTTGTGACCGTTCTGGGCTCTGTCTGAAGGTTTTGGAGAGTCCAGGGAGACTGGCAGCACTTGTGTGATCTGGTGAATCTACTGAACGGATCAGCGCTGTGTTTTCTCACCAGCTCTTGTCTATAGCCATTGTAAAATTGATAGTTAAAGAGACATTTAACCTGTTTTTTTTCCTCGAGGAGATGAGCAACAATGCTTTTCTTTTTTTTTTTTTTTTTTTTGTATGAAGATGTTTTTGTCCCCCTCTTTGGCAGACGTTTATTAAAGAAATGCCAACAATGGAAGACGTGCTGGTATTTTTAATTGTAAAACATTGTAAGACATGAAGTTGGTTGAACATGGAAGACATGAACATGGAAGTAGTTAATGGAAGTATTAAGTCAGCGGTGATGTGTAATCATGATTAACTGCATCCAAATCAGTATATAAATATATAAAATACACATGCATTTATATATTTTATGATATATGTATATAATATATATATTTTTGAAAGCCTATATAGACATGATTTGCATGTGATGAATACACTCACCGGCCACTTTATTAGGTACACCTCACTAGTACTGGGTTGATCCCCCTTTTGCCTTTAGAACTGCCTTAATCCTTCATAGCAGAGATTCAACAAGGTACTGGAAATATTCCTCAGAGATTTTGCTCCATATTGACATGATAGCATCACGCAGTTGCTGCAGATCTGTCAGCTGCACATCCATGATGCCAATCTCCCGTTCCACCACATCCCAAAGGTGCTCTGTTGGATTGATATCTAGTGACTGTGGAGGCCAGTGAACAGTGAACTCATTGTCATGTTCAAGAAACCAGTCTGAGATGATTGGCGCTTTATGACATGGTGCGTTATCCTGCTGGAAGTAGCCATCAGAAGATGGAGACACTGTGCTCATAAAGGGATGGACATGGTCAGCAACAATACTCAGGCAGGCTGTGGCGTTGACACCATGCTCAATTGATACTAATGGACCCAAAGTGTGCCAAGAAAATATCCCCCACACCATTACACCACCACCACCAGCCTGACCCGATGATACAAGGCAAGATGGATCCATGCTTTCATGTTGTTGAGGCCAAATTCTGAGCCGAGCATCTGAATGTGGCAGCAGAAATGGAGACTCATCAGACCAGGCAACGTTTCTCCAATCTTCTATTGTCCAGTTTTGGTGAGCCTGTGTGAATTGTCTCAGTTTCCTGTTCTTAGCTGACAGGAGTCGCACCCGGTGTGGTCTTCTGTTGCTGAAGCCCATCCGCCTCAAGGTCGGACGTGTTGTGTGTTCAGAGATGCTCTTCTGCAGACCTCGGTTGTAACGAGTGCTTATTTGAGTTACTGTTTCCTTTCTATCAGCTGGAACCAGTCTTCTCTGACATCAACAAGGCATTTGCACCCACAGAACTGCCGCTCACTGGATATTTCCTCTTTGTTAAACCATTCTCTGTAAACCCTAGAGATGGTTGTGCGTGAAAATCCCAGTAGATCAGCAGTTTCTGAAATACTCAGAGCAGCTTGTCTGGCACCAACAACCATGACACGTTCAAAGTCACTTAAATCCCCTTTCTTCCCCATTCTGATGCTCGCTTTGACCTGCAGCAGATCGTCTTGACCATGTCTACATGCCTAAATGCATTGAGTACCTTGTATAGTGGTAGGTGAGTCTATATAGTTCAGCCTCTGCATTGTATTCCAGTGCGTAGACTTTTATAATAGAAAAAATTATAATTTGAAATTATTTATACTTTTAGTTTGCATATTTGCATAGAAAAGCTGTTAATAATAATGTAAAGGAATAAAAAAAACTAATTGAATGATCAAGTTGTTGCAGGTATAAAATATTATTGTAAAAACTAATAGGTTCTTGCAGAGGACTGCATAATAACTTGTTCATGTGAACGTTCTGTTAGTTATGATTCGTATAATTAGGGAATCGCCAGTTATGATAGTGTATTTATTCATTCTTTGTACGTGTTTTAGTCTGAAACCAAAGTTCATCATTAATCGGTGCTCACCGCCTTACATAGGTGAACAGGTAATGTCACGTGTTACCTGTTACTTTTCTCAACAGCGGTAATCGCGTTTTGTTTTGTAGTGACTTAAATTGCATCATTTTGTTATGTAATGTATGTATATCATGTAAATTATAATAATTAGTCCAACGAGATGTCCTAAAGATATAAAAGCGTTTTAATGTAGGCTTTGCTACGCGCACTTTTTAAAATTATTTAAAACAAAAACCTATCTGCTATGAAATTGTAGAGATGTCTTAAACATGTTACATTTGATAGAATACACTATCAAACAAACTAAAAAAGAGTTTTAACATGGGATATGAACAAATATGGTTTTGGTTATGCTCCAAAAAACAGCGAAGGACGAACAATAACGTGACGTAGAGGTTACTCAGATGACGTAGTAACCCGGAAATAAACGTTCGTCTCATAGTCATCATCACCATCAGCTGACCGCACATTCAGCGTGCGAGCAACAAACAAACAAGCGTTTATTTACTGTATTTAATAATTTATGTGTAATAATTATGGCGCAGAAAATCAGCGAAGCTCACGAGCACATCGCCAAGGCGGAGAAGTAGTAAGTAAAGCTCTTCGATCCTTACTGTAGAGCTTGTACATGAAGTTTACCGCACATTTACTCCTCAGTAATGTCTATATTTGACGAATATTAAATTATAGTCGCTTTAATAACCGTCAAGCGTGTCAAATGTCAGTCTTAAGCCTTGCTTTTAATGTATTACCTGCTTTAGGTTTTCCAGATGAGTGTTTATGGTCAATGTATGTACAGTAAAGTTGTATATTTCCTATTAAATGCAGTTTAAAGACTAGTTTTATGAAGTGGAAGCCTGATTACGACAGTGCCGCTTCAGAATACGCTAAAGCAGGTGAGAAAACACCTTTAACCCTCTCTATATACACGTGTTTTGTTTTGCTGTTGTTTGTTTGATTAGGGCAATGATTAGCATTTGTTTATTATATGTTGTTTAAGTGGTACCATACTGTAGGGAGCTGTACAGATTGAAGTACAGCTGTTATGTATTTGTTTGTTGTTTTAAGTAATTAGTTTATTTGTTCATTCGTTTATTTATTTATTGACTTGTTTACTCGTTTATCTTTTCCATTTTTATTTATTTGTTTTGTTTATTCATTTATGTATTCACTCATTCATACAATTATTTGTTAGCTTATTAATTGTTTTGTGCATTCATCCATTTATTTGTTTATCTGTTAATTTGTTTCATTCATTCCATTTATTCATTTGTTTATTAATTCATTGTTTTATTTATGTGCTTGTTTATTCTTTTATGTGTTTATTTGTTTATTCATTGATCAATCCATCCATTTATTTATTAATTCATTTGTTCATTCATTTATTTATCTGTTTATTCAACCATTTAAGGATTAATTAATTTGTTTGTTTATCGATTCACCCATTATGTATTTATTCATTAATTTGTTCATTTGTTTATTCATTCATCAATCCATCCATTTATTTATTAATACATTTGTTTGTTTGTTTATCCATCAATTTATTAATTTATTTGTTTGTTTATCAATTAACCTATTATGTATTCATTCATTCGTTCATGTTATTTATTTGTTTATTCATTCATTCATCAATCCATCCATTTTATTTATTAATCCATTTATTTGTTTGTTTATTCATCAATTTATTAATTTGTTTGTTTGTCAATTTACCTATTATGTATTCATTCATTCATTCATGTTATTTATTTATTTGTTGATTCATTCATCAATCCATCCATTTTATTTATTATTCCATTTGTTTGTTCATCCATCCATTTAATAATTTATTTGTGTGATTATCAATTCACTCATTATGTATTTATTCATTCATGTTTATTTATTTATTTATTTGTTTTCTTTCTCGATTTACCCATTATGTATTTATTTATTCATTCATGTTAATTATTTGTTAAACCATTCATCAATCTATTTGCTTCTTAATTTATTGGTTTCTTCATTTGTTTATCCATTTATGTAGTTTCATTCATCCATCCATTCGTAATTTATTTGTGTGTTTATCGATTTGCCCATTATGTATTCATTCATTAATTCTGTCGTTCGTTCATTCATTCATCAATCCATCCATTTTATTTATTAGTCCATTTTTTGTTCATCCATTCATTTAATATTTTATTTGTGTGATTATCAATTCACTCATTATGTATTCATTCATTCATTCATGTTATTTATTTATTTGTTTATTCATTCATTCATTCATCAATCCATCCATTTATTTATTAATCCATTTGTTTGTTTGTTTATCCATCAATCTATTAATTTGTTTGTTTGTCAATTGACCTATTATGTATTTATTCATTCATGTTTATTTATTTATTTATTTATTTGTTTTCTTTCTCGATTTACCCATTATGTATTTATTCATTCATTCATGTTAATTTTTTGTTAAACCATTCATCAATCTATTTGTTTCTTAATTCATTGGTTTATTCATTCATTCATCAATCCATCCATTTAATTTATTAATCCGTTTGTTTGTTTATCCATCCATTTATTAATTTATTTATTTGTTTTTTCAATTGACCTATTATGTATTTATTCATTCATGTTATTTTTTTTTATTTGTTTATTCATTCATCAATCCATCCATTTTATTTATTAATCCATTTGTTTTTTCATCCATCCATTTAATAATTTATTTGTGTGGTTATCATATCACTCAATATGTATTCATTCAGTCATGTTATTTATTTATTTGTTTTCTTTATCCATTTATTTGTTTATTAATTCATCCACCCTTTTATTGGTTCATTAGTTAGTTTGTTTATCGATTTACCCATTATGTATTTATTCATGTTAATTATTTGTTTAATCATTCATCAATCTATTTGTTTATTAATTAATTTGTTTCTTCATTTGTTTATCCATTTATGTAGTTTCATTCATCCATCCATAATTTATTTGTGTGTTTTGCCCATTATGTATTCAATTATTCATGTTATTTATTTATTTATTTGTTTATTCATTTATAAATACATCATCCATTTATTTATTAATTAATTTGTTTATTTATTCATTTATTCATTTATGCATTCATTCATTCGGTTGGTTGTACATCTCTGGCTAATTGAACTATGTTTTATATTTTCCTACAATCTTTTATCATTGAGAACTTTACACAGACAGTTTTTGTATTAGTGGATTGGAGAGTTTCTTTGTGTAATGTGGCGCTGCACCATAAAACAAGTCATGAGGTTAATTTGATGAAGTTCAAGTTTATTACATAAAAGCTGAATAAAAACTTTCCAGTCTCTCTGATGATGATGATGATGATCTTCTCTTTTCTCCAGCGGTTGCCTTTAAAAACGCCAAGCAGCTGGAACAGGCGAAAGATGCATATCTACAGGAGGCCGAGGCACACGCAAACAACAGATCGTATCCTTTACTTTCATTCATTCATTTATTAATCCTGTTAAACAGCAGCCTGTGATATATGCAGCTCTTTCTCCTTGACTCATCCTCCAGACTTTTTCATGCTGCAAAGTGAGTGTGTACAGATACAGTTGAAGTCAATGATGTTGAACAGATTCAGGAATGTTTCACAGTATTTCCTCTAATATTTGTTCTTCTGGGGAAAGTCTTATTTGTTTAATTTCGGCTAGAATAAAAGCAGTTTTTAATTGTTTTAAACCCATTTTAAGGTCATATTATTAGCCCCCTTAAGCAATATTAGTTTTGGATTGTGTCCAGAACAAACCACTGTTATACAATGAATTGCCTAATTACCCGAACTTTACCCTAATTAACCGCCTTTAAATGTCACTTTAAGCTGAATACTAGTGACTTGAAGAATATCTAGTCTAATATTATTTACTGTCATCATGGTGAAGAGAAAAGAAATCAGTTATTAGAAATAAGTTATTAAAACTATTATGATTAGAAATGTTTTAAAGTAAAATCTTCTCTCCATTAAGCAGAAATTGGAGGAAAATATACAGTAGGGCTAATAAATGTGACTGGAGCTGTATATCTGCTGCTTTACCTTGTGTGTTTGTGTTGGTTGTGAACTGTAGTGTTTGTGTTTTAGGGCTTTCGAGCAGGCAGGGATGATGCTGAAGGTGAGCTCCTCCTTTGATTAGAGCTGTTTAATGATCATTCATATATAATCACACAGTAAATAAATAGTTTGTCTTTACATAGATATTTATGTGTGTTATGTATGCATAGTTATGAAACATAATTTATGCATGTGCAAAATGTAACTAATGAAGTATGTATGGTGTGTATGTGTCAGTATAACAGTGCGAATAATAATAATATGGGATTGAATTATTTAGCAGCAGTACTGTTGTTTAGTGTGTGTGTGTGTGTGTGTGTGTGTGTGTGCACTTGTACTTGTGCATGGCTTTGTGGGCATGAGAGATGTATTTTGACAAGCTGTTGTTCTGTGTGTGTGTGTATGTATGTGTGTGTTTGTGTAGGATCTGCAGAGGATGCCAGAGGCCGTGCAGTATATTGAGAAGGCCAGTGTGATGTACGTGGAGAACGGCACTCCAGACACCGCTGCCATGGCCCTGGACAGAGCTGGAAAGTGTGTGCTGGTTTTCACCCACACAGACGCACACACACACAGACTTATGTTAATCTGTAGACTCTAAACTGCTGTGTTGTTTGCAGGCTGATGGAGCCTCTGGACCTGTCCAAAGCTGTTCATCTGTACCAGCAGGCGGCGGCTGTGTTTGAGGTTAGAAATTAGAGGTTAGACGTTATAAACTGTGATGGTTGGGTTTAGGGTTGGGGGGGGTGTAGACGTTATTAACTGTGATGGTTGGGTTTAGGGTTGAGGGAAG
>CAIGQZ010035013.1:4009924-4021846 GCA_903798205.1 Danio tinwini | reverse complement strand
CACACACACACACACACACACACATACATATATACATACATACATACGCATACACACACGCACGCATACACGCATACACACACACACACACACACACACACACACACACACACACACACACACACACACACACACACACACACACACTCTCTCGTGAACAAAATGTTAAGACTAGGGGAAACAGTTTTTTTGCGCTGGTACATGGTGATCTGATTGTAAGTAATGCTTGAAAATATTCAAAGAAGACATGTGCATAAGGGCACTTTATTGTATATTTAAATTGAAATATGCTGATCAAGACTGTTAGATCACAGGCTCCAAAAAGATGACAATAGAAGTGAGCTGGTCAAATATGAGTCAGTAGTTTGTAGCGTCTTCATTCTTGCGGATTATTTCAAACAGTCGTGTTGGCATGCTTGATGCAAGTGTTTCCAGGAGGCTAGCGGTAACATCACTCTGTGTGGTTAAGGTGGCTTGAAGAAGGTCAGCCATGTTCTGGAAGTTGCCATCTATTTGTAAAGGTGGTCAAAGGCATTGAAATCAGCAGGATGGCCAAAGAGGCAGTTTATAGTTGTGGAAGAAGTGTTTTGTCTGCTGAAAGATCCAGACGAGGGCCCTCAGTCAAGAGGGATGGCCACTGCAACATGTCCACATAACCGGCAGCTGTGTGACGGCTCCCCACAATCTGAAGCTGAGTTTTAGCATTGAAGAAAAATGTAGGCCAGATCACGATGGAGGCTCCTGCACTGTGCTGTGTAGCAAATGTCTCCTGTGGAGTGTCCAGAAGATGTTGTAAATGTTTTATTTTGTCATAGAAGAAAAGTTTGTGCCTCTTTTCTATGTTATGAGATGTTTGTTGTTTTTGTTGGTGTTGTTTATGTGGCCTTTAAAGAGTTGTGTTGTTCTTTAAGCCTTTCTCTTGAAGATACTGTGTTATTGTGTTGCAGTCAGTGTAAGAAATCAACCTACATAATAAGATCGATTAGGGATTTTTATTAGCTCATATCAATGAGTCGGATCTTAAAGACTTGAATCATTGATTTGACTCAATTGAGTCAGATTGAATTAGATCAAAAGATTCACACTTTTCATTCACTGTCCGGCAAATAGAGACATCGCACTTGACTAATTTAGTTTCTATTATTTTGGTGGCTAACGATAATACATAAAACAGAATAGGGTTAACTTTTAGCAAGGTAACAGATCTACAGCTTGAGGCAATGACTTGGAAGCACATAAAACAAGAGCACAGTTCTTACAAAGGAGAACAAAGATTTGTTGAGCTACGCTACGATACATGAGGCTAACTATGTAATAAGCAAACAACAAACAAACGTACACACCCATTCACGCACAGGCAGTTCAGAGGATGCAAAATGAGTAAACGACCGTCCCAAATCAATTGTAGTTGTTTGGTACTAGATCTTGGAATAACTTGAGAAAGCACAAAAGCAGAGATTTGACTTCTCTTTAACTGCTTAAGATCATAGGCACCAAATCAGAAAGAGACAACAGTTGTTCGTGTTACTTGAGAGTTTGTTGAAGTCTTCTTGACTGGAGTTTTGCCTCACCGGGCTGGCCTGAGGAACCACGTGGCGCTCGAGATAGGGTGGCTTCGGGTGACGTCTTTGGGATTCCTGCTCGTGAGCGGAGGCTGTTCTGAGTTGCCGGGGTAACGGACTACGGAGAGTCAGTTCAGCAGAAGTTCCGGCGGTCCGAAACTTAAGGGGTTTGCACAAAGCGTTGGTGAGGGGGCAGAGAGCAAAAGCAGGCGCGAGCCAGCGTGACGCAAACAGCAATGTGTTAGGCTGCAGTGACCTGATCTGGTCCATCCCTCAAGACGCTGTCGTCCAGTGAGCAGAGAATCTCTGGTAAGATTGTAACTATCTGACATGAGCTTTTACAAGACGAATACTGTTTGTACTGCTAAGTTTTCATTTACACCAATGTATTGCAAATAAAAAGGGGTTTGGTTTAATACCAAGCATCAAACATTTCAGACACATACAGATCATTTCAACCTGTTAAGGGTAATATTTAAGGGCTATTGTTGAAAATATCAACTTTTGCCTTGGCTATAACTTTTAAGAGATTGTCTTTCTTAAGTCTTTCATTAATTGCCAGAGATCTCTTTTGTCTCTGTGAAACTCACAGATGGCCACAAAATCACATGATCGGACGTTGAAAAGTCTAGTGGAAGCAATTTCCTGAAAGCACAATTTCTTGTAGTCATATAATCATCTACAAAAACTGCGGCCGCATCTCTGTCCATCTGGGCCAGAGTTTTGGGGGAAGAGAGTGGAATGAATAATATAAGCCCTGGAGCGAGTTCGATGAATGAGAGACAACGTGGCTGCCCCAAGATTCCAAGCCTTATCGGAAGTGGTTTTAATTGAGTGAGTCCCTTCATCAGTAAGGGCTTTCATTTGGGATGAGGGTCTGCCTGCCTGTGTCTGTTGGATTGTACAGCTCAGTGCAGGTGAAATTATTAGTGGTCTACCAGTAGAGTTTGTTTGTTTTTGTGTAATAATGGTGAGGATAAGAAATGTAACATGACTTACTGTGTCATCTCAGCAGCAATGATGTGCCTTGCTCTTTTTGAGAAAAGAGTTTTAGCCACGCAGAGATCATGAGAGTGTCTGGCTGAAGTTTTGCAGAGAATGAAAGTTTGTAGAAAATATTTGTGCATAGATGCAGCACCCAGTAATTATTAAATATTTATAAATATTTTTATAAAACATTTGTCACAACGTATTGATATATTTTTTTGGAGTAAAAACAATACCGACATTTAAGAATCCATATTTATTTTATTTATTGATTCATTTTACTTGTTTATTGGTGCATACGTGGGTTATGATTTAATTCATAGCTACAGTACCCTGGACAGGTACTGTGCCAGTCCGTAAAGCTTTCAAGCAAAAGTCCAAATGAAAGAAAGATTTGACTTTCTGCGTGACAGCCGACATTCACAACACGCCGTAACCGTCCTTCAGGTGGCGCGCAGGTATAAAATACAAAACCAGACGTCTGGGCTTTGCATTAGGTGCAATTATTTCAGAATCAGAATCAGTTTTATTGCCAAGTGTGCTTCACACACACAAGGAATTTGTTTTGGCAACAGAAGCTTTCAGTGTACATAAAGTGACGAGTGACAACACAAAATGAAATACAAGAAAAGAAAAGGCAATAAACATTAAACAGAGATGCAGTTAGCATCTCAAAAAGATCTGGATGTTGAATGTATGTACAGATATGTTGTAAATATACAGGTTATAAGGTGCTGTGTACAAGTGCGTATGAGAAAGTATTGCACGTTTATTGCACAGTAGGGGAATATTTAACTGTTCATGAGGTAGATGGCCTGAGGAAAGAAACTTTTCCTGTGTCTATCTGTTTTTGTGCTTGGTGCTCTGTAGCGCCGACCAGACGGTAACAGTTCGAACAGGTAGTGTGCTGGGTGTGAGGCGTCCAGAGTGATTTTACGAGCCCTTTTACTCACTCTGGAAGAGTACAGTTCTTGAAGTGTGGGAAGGGTAGTGCCAGTGATTCGTTCAGCAGTCCGGACTATTCGCTGTAGTCTACGGAGGTCGGTTTTGGCAGCTGAGCTGAACCAGACGGTGATTGAAGTGCAGAGGATGGATTGGATGACAGCTGAGTAGAACTGTACGAGCAGCTCCTGTGGCAGGTTGAACTTTCTCAGCTGACGAAGGAAGTACAGTCTCTGCTGGGCTTTCTTTACAATGGAGTCTATGTGAATGTCCCACTTCAGATCCTGAGAGATGGTGGTGCCCAGGAACCTGAATGACTCTACTGCAGCCACAGCGCTGTTCATGATGGTGAGTGGGGGGAGTGCAGGGGGGGGTTCTCCTAAAGTCCACTATCATCTCCACTGTTTTGAGCGTGTTCAGCTCCAGGTTGTTGTATCTGCACCATAAAGCCAGCCGCTCCACCTCCTGTCTGTATGCAGACTCGTCACCGTTCCGGATGAGGCCGATAACAGTAGTGAGCTTAATGGAGGGGTCTTTTGCAGTGCAGTCGTTTGTGTACAGGGAGAAGAGCAGTGGGGAGAGAACACATCCCTGGGGGGCACCAGTGCTGATGGTGCGGCTGTCGGATGTGATTTTGCCCATTCTGACTAGCTGTTGTCTATCTGTCAGAAAGCTGGTGATCCATTGACAGACAGAGCTAGGGACAGACAGCTGGGTCAGTTTGTTCTCGAGCAGTGATGGGACGATGGTGTTAAAGGCAGAACTGAAGTCCACAAACAGTATCCTTGCGTAGTTCCCTGGTTTGTCCAGATGTTCTGGGATATAATGCAGTCCCATGTTGACTGCATCATCCACAGACCGGTTTGCTCTATAGGCAAACTGCAGGGGGTCCAGCAAAGGTCCAGTGATGTCCTGTGATCTTTGGTTTCTTTGGTATTGGGATGATGGTGGAGCGTTTGAAGCAGGATGGAACTTTGCGCTGTTCCAGTGATCTGTTGAAGATCTGTGTGAAAATGGGAGCCAGTTGGTCCGCACAAGTTTTCAGACAGGCTGGTGAAACACCATCTGGACCTGGTGCTTTTCGTCTCCTCTGTTTAATGAAGATCTGACGCACATTATCTTCACTGATCTGAAGTGCCGGGGTGGAGAAGGAGATGGCTGGAGGTGTTGATGGCTGTTTACTGAGGATCTGATGCCCATTATCCTCACTGATCTGAAGTGCAGGGGGTGAGAGGGAGATGGCTGGAGGTGTTGATGGCTGTGTAGGGAGATGATCCGGGTGGGTGTGAGGTGTCTGGTCAGAGGTGTCAAATCTACAATAGAAGATATTCAGCTCGTTTGCAAGATGGTTGTTGCAGTCGATACTGGGGGATGGCGTTTTATAATTTGTGATGTCTTTCAGGCCTTTCCATACTGATGCAGGGTCGTTGGCAGAAAACTGGTTTTGCAGCTTTTTGGCATAGCTTTTCTTGGCCACACCAATCTCCTTTGTCAGTGTGTTCCTGGCCTGATTGTATAAAATCCTGTCCCCGCTCCTGTAGGCATCCTCTTTTTCATGACGAAGCTGTCTAAGTTTTGGTGTAAACCATGGTTTATCATTGTTAAATGATAAGTAGGTCCTGGTAGGGATGCATAACTCCTCACAGAAACTGATGTATGATGTTACAGTCTCTGTGAGCTCGTCTAGGTCGGTGGCTGCAGCTTCAAAAACACTCCAATCAGTGCATTCAAAACAGGCTTGTAAGACCTGCTCTGTGTCGTTGGTCCATCTGTTAACAGTCCTTAATACTGGCTTAGTAGTTTTAAGTTTTTGCCTGTAAGTTGGTATAAGATGAACCAGGCAGTGGTCGGAGAGTCCTAAAGCTGCTCTGGCGACAGTGCGATATGCATCCTTTATTGTGGTGTAGCAATGATCCAAAATGTTATTGTCTCTGGTGGGGCATGTGATGTGCTGTTTGAATTTAGGCAGCTCGTGTGTGAGTTTTGCCTGATTAAAGTCACCGAGAATGATAAAAGCAGAGTCCGGGTGTCGTTGTTCAGTCTCTGTGATCAGATCAGACAGCTGTTGTAACGCAGTCCTCACGTGTGCTTGTGGTGGAATGTAAACACAGACGAGAAAGAACGAGGAGAACTCCCGCGGTGCATAAAACGGCTTACAGTTAATGAAAAGCGCTTCCACATCAGGACAGCACATCTTCTTTAACACAGTTACATCCGTACACCATCTCCTGTTGATGTAAAAGCATGTCCCACCACCGCGTGTTTTGCCCGTTGACTCCGTATCGCGATCTGCTCTGTACAGCTGAAAGTCCGGTAAGTGTAATGCGCTGTCCGGAATGGCTTCGTTCAGCCAGGTTTCTGTGAAACACAGCGCAGCAGAGTTGTTAAAGTTCTTGTTTTCGCATGAGAGCAGAAGTAGTTTGTCCATTTTGTTAGGAAGCGAGCGGAGATTCGCTAGATGGATGCTAGGCAGCGCTGTTCTGAAGCCGCGCTGTCTCAGCCTGACGAGCGCGCCAGCTCTTTTTCCTCGCCGCCGGGTCTTGTATTTCTTCCACAAAGCAGCTGCTCCGCCGATGACAATGTTCCGCAAAACGCCAGAGAAATCAAAATCCAGTTGGTGATTAGTTGGTGTGCACTGCCGAATGTTCAGCAGCTCATCCCTGGTATAACTGATCGTGTTTGATAAACATAAAACAGGACAGACTAACAGTAATAGTGCAAACACTGAAGAGCTCCACACCGAGGCAGCCATCCGCGGCGCCATCCTTATCAGACTACTCTTCCTCGTTGTTCAAAGAGTCTGCAAGTTCGTGTTTCATGGATATATGTTGTTGTTGTTGTTGTTGTTGTTGTTGTTGATTCGATGCGCAGCAGGAAAAAAATGTTCAGCAGCGCGTGTATTCGCTGGTAAAGTTCTCACCCAGATTGGAGCGATCTGTGCTACCGAATACATCGCAGCATGCAATAAATTCACGCTCAGTCAGGCAAAGTAAAGCTCTAATTGCCTATATGCCAATCAAATGAATTAAGCTCTAGCCCCCACGAATAAAACTTTTAGCCTATTTTATTGTTTTTGTGTAGTGTATATAGTGTAATCAGGGCTGAAGCAAGCTGAACTGGTGCTCCAGGCGAACGCCCTCAACCCGAAAGTGAAATAGAAACTTACCGGTTTGCGGATGAAAGCGAGGACCAGGAGGGGGTGGGTGTCACGGATGAAAGTGAGGACCCTCTATAGACGTGCCGGCCCTGAGTGTAAAGCTGGATTTATACTTTTGCCTGGCACCGCACCTCGTGACAATGGCGTGCTTGCGCTGAGCCAGCTGCGGTAACTCATCAACACACAGAATCTGTAAGCACAATTCGGCACGGTTGTCGAAGAGACGGCCAAGATGGCGTCCACGTGGGTAGACTTCTGTCCCGCTGTTGAAAGTAATCGGGAGCTTGTAGCCAACATGTACTAGTTAAATATTAGTTGCCTCTCATATTTTAACTAGAATAAATATACAGACGGTGAATGGGCAAGAGAAGAAATTGAAAACAACACACGCCTCTGGTAAACGTTGAATCTGATGGGATGGAGCTCTCTGAAGAGTCGGCTATGGATCTCTGCAATCTTGCTGAATTCCCAAGTGTGCCAGATAAAAGTGACTCTCCCCTCAAAAAAAGAAAGAAAGTCAGTACAAGCTCGGAATATTCTTCTGATGTTCTTGAAGCTATCCAGGCGCTCAATGTGAAGCTTGATCATACTCTTATAAAGGTATCATCTATTGAGAAAACAACGGAGATTACATCGGCCAAGGTGGACAGTTTAGCAACTTGTGTGCAACATGTCGTCGCTGATGTTAAAGCTCACGATGTCCGACTTTCCTACATGGATGCAGAATTACGTGCTTTAAAAGAAGAAAATGCAACGCTGAAGAATAAAATATGTGATGCGCAACGTTACACTCGGCGATGGGCATCTAAATTACACGGCTTAAAAGAAGCCGATGGGGAGGATGTTAGACAGCTGGATCGTGTGGTGGATGTGGTTCATCGTCTTGGCTGCAAATTGCCGTCAAACACGAGTCCTAAGAGGGCCATTGTTATTCTTTTTTCAATGCGTGTTTGGAAGGCTGCCAGAAATTGTAAGAGAAATTTTATAGAGAGTATTTATATATATATATAAGAAAATATATATTCTTATATATATATATATATATACATATACACATATATGTACACATATATACACACACATATATATATATATATGATTTACTTTTAGAGATTGAGTATAAGAAATGTATGTACTGTTGGGGATGTTTTGATCCACTGTGGGGTAAGTAGTTGTGTGTTTTAGCTAGTAGAATGTTTTTATTATGTTGGTGATGAAAACATCTCCTGAATGAAAGGGCTGTAAAAAAAAAAAAAAAAAAAAAAAAAAAGCATCAGATAAGTATATTATTTATTCTTCAGTCCTGCTCAAAAGTAGTAAATTGTATAAATGACAGGATGTAAAGTGTTTAAGTGTCAAATTCTTAAATGATGTGAGTGGTTTGATGGAACAATGACAAAAAGTAATGGTGGACTGTATATTTTTGATCTTTTATCACAGTCTTGGAGATGTGAAACAGTATTGTCTGTGATGTATAGTATTTGATTGATACATAATTTTTTGCTTAATGTAGTATTGGTGGTGTTTTTGCTCCATTGACTTCCATTATATTCACATTTGTTTAATTGTATGATATGCATATAATCATGCATTTAGATTTTTGGTGGTTTTTCTTTTAGCAAGTGGTAAAATTTGTAATTTGTAGTGGTGATTATTAGTTGGCTGTATTGATATCATGTGGATAGGCTTGTGCAAACAAAGTAAAAGTCAAATTTGTTTGTGGATTTTATATGGAGTATAACAACAAATGAAAATGAGTAAGTGAGTGAGTGAGTGATGTGCTTTACCTTGATGTGTGTGAAAACATGTAAATATGCATTTGAGAAGTACATGGAGTAAATACAGCGTAAGACCGTGAATGGGGCAAAAATAGCTACTAAGTTTGGAGGTAAAAAAGAGCAAATGTACCAATGCATGAAAGCTAATGGCAATGGAGATGTTGAAGACTGTGATAAAAGGAGCAAAAAATAGCATTAAGTAATTTGCTGTACAATTATTATTATTACTTGACATGAAAATGAGTTATTTAGTGTTTTATGTTTTACCAAATCAGTGACATCATTTGTAAAGTTGGCAATTAAAGATTAAAAAATGATGTCAATTTCAAAACAATTTAGTAGATGAGAAGGGAGCTTGATGGAGGAAAGAAAAAAAAAGTTACAAACATATATATATTTGTTTGTGATGGATTGTTTGTTTCTTGATGTAATAAAAGGGCAGTGAATTTGAACAATTAATTGTAATTTATTGAAGAGATTGTGTGTTGAGTAAGATGAAGTTGAATTGAGAATAATAATAATAATAATAATAATAATAATGTCAACAACAACAACAACAACAACAACAACATTGATGATTAATGATAGAATTTGGGAACTTGTTTTTATTGTTTAATGTCATAGTACTTTTAGCTAGATGGTGGTATTTAGTTTAAAGTGAAAGGTTTAAAGGGGTGAATGTAGTAAGTGATTGTAGAATGGTGTGTTTAATTATAATATTTTTTGCTGTTGGAAAGTTAATTGATTTTGTAATGTAATTAGAAAAGCAAATATTGAAGTGGTGTTTAACGGAGGAACATATTGAGTAAGAAAATGCAACAAATATAGTTTGCTGGAAATATTGATTTGTTTGTATAAAAATAAAAGTAAATGTAAAAAAGGTTGAAAAAAATGAAGGAAATATTTGAGGCAAACTGAGTACACAGTCAGAAATAAAGGTGTGCAAGTTTGTGAAATTTGTAATTAAAAGGTTGATAATAATACCTTAAGGGTACATATAAAAAAAAAATCTGTAGGTAGTAATATATAATTTTGAGGTAGCAATATGGACTCTTGAGGTAGTCTACAAATGTGTAACCATTCCAGTGATCGCTTGGTTTATTTCTGCTTTCGAGTGTACACACAATGTGTTGCTTCGTTGAACATGCTGTTATTTGTTAAGTAATTAAGGGTCATGTTTTTGGGTATGTGTAGTTAAAGGAGGTGTTACTAAGAGTTGAAATTTGTAGACATGACAGAAGGAATGTTTTGTGACAGAGTATCGTGTAATGTAAGAAATAATATGGACTTAATAATATGTATTGAATAAAGTTGAGTTTTCCGTGTGGTTTATGCTAGTATTTATATAAGACACGTTTGTAAGTACATGTTTTATGAATTGATATGAAAGCAAGCATGTGATAATTTGGTGTAATGGAAATTGTGAAGAAAAAATTGTACAAGTCTTGTTTTTTTTAGAAGTAACAGAGCAATATGTAAAGAAAAAGGTGTATGTGATACCGTAATGTGAACATGTGGGTGGTATAGGCTCTCTAATATGCGAAGCGAAGTGTATTGGCGTCGTGTAAAAGTGAAATATGTTGTAAGTTATTGTGTTATTAGTGTTTGAAGCAGTAATGCAAAGTACGTGAATGAAAGTAGTTTGGAAAGAACAAAAAAATAAAAATTGCTGAAAAAAGAGTGAAAATGGAAAGTGTGTATATATAAAAATAAAGTAAAATGATAATAAAGTTGTAGGGTAATTTTTATTATATTGTTATTTGACATTTGATGTATAAAAATGTGTGTAAAAGTTTGAAGTTTTGTTCGAGTCATAAAATGCCTAATGAAAAGTTGTTCATAACGCTGCATTTAAAAGTAAAATGAATGAAAAGATGAATAAAACGAGGCAGTGATTCATTTGATTTGTGTTCTGTTTAATAGTTAATAAAAGAATAAAATGAAGGAATGTGTATATTTTTATATCTATATATATATATATATTAGGTTTTACTTGAACCGCCCAGAAGATTACGCAAACAATCATGTGTGGGCGCGCGAGTAATAGTGTGTGTTGTAGGAGATGAAGCTTTATAATAAAATAAGAAAACAAGTTTGATTATAGCCTTGATGATGAGAATTGATTAATTTCGGAAAATGAACAAGCGACAATATACAGGCAATCTGAAAAGAAATAGTATTTATAAAGCAATTATAAGTAGACAGTAAAGAAAGAAATGTTGTTGTACCATTGTGTCGAGTAGGGCTGTTCGTGGTGAGGTACTTGTTAGATTTTCGTTGCCGCCTTGAGCGCAAACACCTGTCTCTGATGATGAAGCGCTGCCGCTTCAGGTCCTGTTAATTGGTTTAGGTGTTGTAATAAGGAGTGCGGGTGAATTGTGCAGGAAGGTAGATCTCTCCAGGCGCCGGGTTGGTGAGAGTGGATGTAGAGAAAGACGTAGAAAAAAGCAGTAGAGCGATTGTAAATAAAACGCGCGTCTTGCAATTGAACTGTAGTTGAAGTGAGATATAGTGGCTTCGTTAAAGTTCTGTCATGAGCTGTCATGCTGTATAGCCGCAGGCAGCGTTCGCTGGAGCTCGTGGTTCCCATTAGGAAATTGAAGAGCGTTAAGGCGATCCAGGTCCAAATAAAATAGTTAGAGCTCGTGTGTTGAGCAGCGAGAAATGATTTGGTTGTAGCTTGCTGCAAGGTTGGCTGATTTATTGTGTAGTTTGTTTGATGATTGTTTAAAGATATGTTGCAGTGCTACCACGGATCAGCAGTATGCGCTGTGTGTAGTTTGGCTAGATAAAGAGCAGTCAACCATAGAGTGAGTTTGTTTGCTGGCGTGGTGCTCATGGTTTGGCTGTTGGCTTTCTCCTGCTCGATCCATGTGGAGAAGTGTTTGAGTTTTACTCTGAGTATTATTGAAGTTGTTTCAGAAGGTTTTTTGTTGTTGTTTGTTGCGTACTTATAAAGTGAGTTTTACGCGCAGTGGTTAGCATTGCGAGCGAATGTCGTTTGCACGTGCTGATCAGAGCTCGTTGCAGTGCGGCACTATGGAGCGTGGCTGTTGATTGATGCAGATTTGAGGTTGTTGAAGAACATGGCCAGTGGGAACGCAGAGGAATTATCCCTTCGTACTCAAATATTCCCCTGACGATGAGTGGAATCTGACGCAGTGACTTGATCTTAAACGGACTAGTAAGAAAATCCATGTTTTTTGATTGTAGCACAATGTGGATAATAAAAAGCAATGGATATCCGAATGGTTTTGTCCATTTTATTTGATTGGGTGAATGGAACAATTGTCAAGTTTTATAGTGATATATATAAATAAAGTGTACGGTGGTATGTAAGTAATAGTGAAAAATGTTAGTGTATATGACATATGTTACTGATAGGTACAAAAGTGTTAAAATTGTGTGTGTGTATATGTGTGTGTGTATATGTATGTGTATATATATATATATATATATATGTGTGTATATGTATGTGTATGTATGTATATGTGTA
>CAIGQZ010035013.1:3978812-4009166 GCA_903798205.1 Danio tinwini | reverse complement strand
ACACACACACACACACACACACACACACACACACACACACACACACATGTTTTGTGTATATGATTTGTATTAAAGTCTATGCAGTAGCACTGTGTGAACCATGTCGTTTTTTCTTTTGAAATGTATAGTTTTGTTGAAGTGATGAGGGACACAAGAGTGGCTTTATTTGAATACGTTTGGAGCATGGGAAAGTGATGGGTTTAGACAGTATTGTTGCACGGCCGGCTCGAGGTTTCCGTGGGAGAGAATAGAAGGCAGTTCGCAAAAGCGCGGTTACCTGCGGAGGAAGCGTCGGGCAGCGTGCCGGGCGCCGGGCGCTGTCTCGGCGGAGTTTTCGAGGACGAGTTGTGAGGCGAACGTCTTGACCTCGAACGTCTTCACACGAGGACGGCTTCACGCACGGACGCTTCCGCCGGACGCTTCCGCGCCAGCGGACCTCTACACTTTTATGCTACCTCACCCAATTATCCAATTTACTCTGATTTCGCATTACCTACACCTGTCATTACGCACACACCTACTAATACTCTCACGCGCTCCCTTTTCTTTCCCTTTTTTTCCCTCGCACGCGCAGGTACGTCTACTGCTCTTCTTTCAACTGATCCTTTTCATATGAATGCTTATCATAATAGCCTAGGCCACCAACGCTTTCCTTTCCACCCGCCAAAACACAACTAATTGATTCGGATTGCAATCTGCTCAAATAAACACGCTACAAAATGAACCACAACGCACCTACTACATTTGAGTCCAAAATAACGCCACGTGCTAAATTGAGGGTCAAATCAATGAACGAACAGCACTTGTTTCACTCGGGCTCATTTCTGTTCAACGAATATGATACAGAAACGCCGACATTAACCGCAATTCTGCTCTGACGACCAACCTTCGTAAAACCGTCAATTAACCTACATATTTTGATCAAACCGCGTGTATTACACTCCGTCATCACAAAAAACACCCTAAACTCTCTGCAAATCGTCACACCACACATTTTCAAAGCTGCGTTACCACATTGAGCAAATCTGCCTCCGTCGTCAAACTCTCGTTCACATCTAATCTTCAAAAGTAGCTATTCACTTGTCAAATTTGCTGAAATGTAACCGCGCTCACGAAAATGACTAAACTACGGTACGACCTCTTTATAATATATTCAACTATACTTGGCCGCAAGTGAGACTATTAGTGAATTAACACACTCAAAATAACCGGCTCAAAATGTACTCTTTCAAATCGACACTTGCATTACAATTGAACCTCTCTCAAAAGCTTTGTGGCCACATACAAGTCGTTTTTTCAAATATTACACTTTGAGCGGATCTTTTTTCTACGTCGAATACGGCCACGTTACTTACTCTTAAATCACTTACTACTTCAAATCAAATCATCCTTTAACAAAAACACTTTTTTACTGCGTACAATTCATGTTCGTTCGACAAATGACATTGTCATCTTCTACTTCATTTCTCTCAATTCAACAAATGCTTTAACAACCGCTTCACTTTAAAATACCAATTATTACAACTAATTTCTCTTTCCATCTTTTTGTCTTTACTGCAAACGGCCAAAGCTCATTTCTTTCAACCGAAATCTTTCTTTTCGCTATAATTAATCTTTTTTTTTCACTTACACGCGTATCTACTCAAATGCACAAGATGAACGCTAAACATTTCAACTAAAGTAACTAGGTCAAAACCTTGGTCTACTATAGTCCCCCGACAAAAACACAAACCGCTTTATTTTCTCAAGTAATACTAAAATGTTCATTACATCATCAAACCAAACCCCAAACAAATAAACTCTACTAAACTCATAACCTAAAAGTCAAATGTTCACACTTTCCCATAACTACCACGGGGAAAAAGTCGCCTACATTAATCCATTTTCACACTTTCAAAGCATGTTTTACGCCTTTAATCAAGTCTTATAATCACAAACTATTCGCACAACTGAACGGCGCGAAAAAACACAAAACGCACAATCTCTAGCCTATCTGTCCAATTCACAAGCTCCACGCATATTATACACACAAACCAAAACCACACTCAAACTACCTGAGCGTTTCACATTCTTCAATACATTTTGTTTTTGCTCCTCATTTACTTTTAAACAAACATGCATCAGATAAACCTTTACGCTTCATTTCTCTTTGTAAAAATAACAATAAAACACTACACGCCTACATTAACCAAAAACATCAATACAACAAAAACAATTCGTCTTCAAGCGTGCATTTTTACAATTGCCGCTTCTTTTTATACCTATATTTCATGTATATCGAATACCAAACGCAGACACATCTTCAAAACATTTGGATCAACAACACCATCTCTGGAATATTCACAAACCTGTCCATTTCACAATAACGTTAAATAACATTTTTCTTTTCTTTTCGAAACGTAAATAGCTCAATAAATAGCTTACTTCACCCGTGTTAACCTGTCCGGGTCCGACTTACTGAAAACATGGATTCTGTACCATACAATCAAAATCATCAGCGTCTACAGCTTTTACGTCATACGATAACAATTACACCGTTTTAAACTTCAATGGTGTCACAATTTCAATTATTACCGCTATTGTCTTCTGACATTTTTAAATACTTTTTTGTATCTTTTTTTAAATACTACTTTTGTATAACGTGTAAAAGTGAATACTCTCATTCATCATTTTCGTTATTCGTTTTTTTTGATCGCCAAACTAAACCTTATGAAACATTTATGTCTACTTTTGGTTTAAACAAGAGCAAATTACTTTCAAAACAATACTCAAACGTCGAACGCGATCCAATCAAATATCAAGCAATTTCCATCACCTGACCGACCTATTACACACAGCACCGCACATAACACAGCAAAGTATGCGTCCCACAATATGCACTGTCAAAACACTTTATTCACAAAGCAACCCAATTTAACGCGCATCGATAAAGTCTACCGATTCCAGCATACATGCGTGCATACACTTGCATAAAACACATACGTACATTTACTCCATTTCTCAAAACCCTTTAATCGGTACACCTTATCGATGCATGTTACGTTGTCTTTCTCTGTGAAACGCGTCCACGAGGACACTGACATGCATAAATGACTTTGTCAATACACTGCTTTGAAAGTACACATATCGCAGGATGCATAAACTCCCGTTGTGCATGCTTTTCAATTACATGCACAATGCTGTATTTAACATGATGCTCAGTGCTGTCAGCTAATGAAAAAGTAGCTTATTTAAATGGATGCATTACACTTTAACATTCATTACCTATTACAGTATATTTTAAACAAATGTTCAATTGTAGCTTCTTATTACTTTATATTTTTTGCTCCTGTTTAAGGAAAAACTACATCATTAATATGTTGCAAAAAGCTTCATTTGCCCATTAAAAAAATTCCAACAACAAACCAACAACATAATGAACAATATGAAAGAAACTATTTAAGCATACAAATTATACTTCAACATTCACAAAAAACATACAAACTCTATTTTTCTAATTGCCACTTGCTTTAGTTTCCATTTTAACTAAAATAACTTACTTTAAATTCAATTTTTTTACATTATGTTAACATTTTAAAGACATCAAATAAAGTGTAAAACTCACTAAATATTACTCTGTACGATACTAAAGCTTTGTTCAACAATTGTTGAATTGATTGATTGATTGATATGTACAATTTTCATTACTTATTCAAATAGAGAAATGAACTGTAAATGGCACATCTATGTCTATCAGATTTCACACTTCACAATTTTCAAATCAAACAATGATATTACAAGTGAAAAGATAAATCACTTTCACTTCATTGTGTGGATAACATTCATTAGGAAACTTACTCGTTATCAACATTGTGTCTTATTTCCAAGCTATTCAGTGCTGCGAGTACTTGCTACAATTTGTGGTTAAACCATTTACTTACAATTAAACCGTTTTAGGTAAACTACTTCAGTTTAAAGTCTAAACACTTTTGCCTGGTATAAAACATGCAATTTCAATAGGGCATAAGAGTAAATATATACAGAGTGTGTGTGTGTGTGTGTATTATACTGTATATTTTTCTTTAGTGCCTGTAGAACAGCCTCATCCCCTCCCCTTTCAAATAATGGCTTACTTTGTACTACAGCCACTTACAAAAATGTCTCCAGCCTTTGAAACTTGTCAAATCTTTGTCACTTTATCCTATTGCCACATTTCTACACCTTTATCCCCAAGGTGTTTTCAAAGCAGCCTGCCTTTGGTATAAAGTTGTACAAGGCACAGTTAAGAGAAAGTGATAAAACCATTTGACAGTATCAAAGGGACTGCTTTTGACTCACATTTTTCTATAGGCACTTTATGCAAATCCTCACACCCTGTGAATGGTAGACATGGCCATGCATATATATACACATCCATCCATATCTAGCTGTATATGTGGCATACCCTGTGAAAATGTACACCTTTAGCCAGCTTTCAAAACACCTTAGTGGATAAACTTGTACAAGTTAAGAGAAAGTAACAACAACAACAACAACAACATTTGACAAATTGATGTGGCTGAAGGGAGTGTTCTTCACAAGGTATGATGGATGGATGTGCCTATCCAGTAGATATAAAAATCCTCACCCAGCTTCACTCATATCTTCACTTTACAGCCTGCTTTCCGAACAGCTTGGCCTTATAGCATGAAAGGTTTAGATCTCACCTTTTTGTGCAATTGAAAGCATTTGAGCAGAGGAAATGTTGGATTGTGCCTCTTTAACTGTGATGATAAACTGTGTTTAAGTGATTATTGTTGATCTATTGATAGAATATAGACCAAACTCAATTCCTGGAGGGCCGCAGCCATGCAGGGTTTAGTTCCAGCCCTGCTTCAACACACCTATCTCCAGGTATCAAACAAGCCTAAAGCACTCAATTAGTTTGATCAGGTGTGTTTAATTAGGGTTGGAACTAAACTGTGCAGGGCTGCAGCCCTCAAGGAATTGAGTTTGACAACCCTGATATAGACTATAGAGTGTTATTGAACATTTGATTATTACGACAGTGTTCTCTGCTTCACTAGTGCTACTTGGCAGTGTCAACACTTCAAATGCTGTTTGTTGTACTGTTTTACATAGATTGATTGACTACATTCCTGTACAAGATACTCCTAATTGATCAATTCTTTCCAAATATGAAAGAATAAAAAATGTTGACTATAAAATATAATAATAGTACTACTACTACTACTACTACTACTACTACTACTAGTAGTAGTAGTAGTAGTAGTATTGTGATCTAAAAAGATATTGCAATATCCTTTTTTCCCCCCTCATATTTTGCAGCTGTAGTGTGCATGTACATGTTTTATATACATATATATATATATATGTATATAAATGTGTATATATATATATGTATGTATGTATGTATGTATGTATGTATGTATGTATGTATGTATGTACAATTGAAGTCAGAATTATTAGCCCCCTTTTATTTTCTTTTTCTTTTTTCAATATTTCCCAAATGATGTTTAACAGAGCAAAGACATTTTCACAGTATGTCTGATAATATTTTTTTCTTTTGGAGAAAGTCTTATTTGTTTTATGTCGGCTACAATAAAAGCACTTACATTTTTTAAGAGCCATTTTAAGCTCAATATTATTAGCCCCTTTAAGCTAGATATTTTTTCAATAGTCTACAGAACAAACCATCATTATACAATGACTTGCCTAATTCCCCTAACCTGCTTAGTTAACCTACTTGAGCCTTTAAATATCACTTTACACTGTATAGAAGTGTCTTTAAAAATATCCAGTCAAAGTTGCTGTCGTCATGACAAAGATAAAATAAATGACTCATTACAGATGAGTTATTAAAACTATTATGATTAGAAATGTGTTTAAAAAAAATCTGTTTCCGTTACACAGAAATTGGGGGACACATGAACAGGGGGAGCTAATCATTCAGAGGGGCTAATAATTCTGACTTCAACTGTGTTTTTGTGTGTGGCACATATTATGTGCATATATAAATACACATATTGTGATATATCAATATACACACTGTGACATACATAAATTGTACAAGCCTGCTCTCAAAACACCTATACATACAGTGCTCAGCATACTACCTACTGTAATGATCTATTCAATTTATGCATATATATTTGAGCCAAATCTTGAGCTTATCTAACAAATAATGATAATGGTCCAAAATAGTAGTACAGCCAAATAAAACAATATCAAAAACTAATTGGAAAAAAAACAGGCAAAATCAAGCAGGCAAAAAGTTGACAAATCTAGTACAAATGTATTTGTTTTGCAATATTTTGCTTTCATTTAATTATACTACTTGTGAAATTTTAACTATTTTTCATGACTAATCTATTATTGTAATAAATATATGTTATTTCATGTTTTGTGTAAATGTAGCAAAATACACCCGCTACATTCACTGAGAAATGAAGGAAAAGAATCATTTTCATATTGTACTTAACTATACTGAGCACTGTAGACACACACATACATACATACATCTGTAAGCATACAAATACATGCACACTACAACTGCACAATATTACCAAACACAGACATTGCAATATCTTTCCACAACACTTTATTATTATTATTATTATTATTATTATTATTCTATATTTCACTATTTGGAAAGATTTGATCAATTACAATCACTTTCTACAGTAGCACATCTGCATGAAATGTACTCAATTCTACAATTAAACTACTCATTTCATCAATTCATGCTAAACAGTCCAACAAACACACAGCATTTGAAGTGTTGACACTGCCATGTAGCAACAGTGAAGCACAGAACACTGTCATAATAATCAAATGTTCAATAATGCTCTATAGTCTTCATTCTATAATAATCACTTCAACAAACACACTTTGTCACCACAGTTAAAGAGGCACACTCCAACCTTTCCTCTGCTCAAATGCTTTCAATTGCCTTTAATAACACACAAGTCACATCTAAACCTTTCACACTATCAGCCCACATGACTAGGCCCACACTGAATCTGCACGCACGCACGCACGCACGCACGCACGCACGCACACAATTCTGTGTACTTATGTTACATTTATATTTAATCAGTTTTTACAGTCATGTCAGTATAATTATTGACTAATATGACTATATGATTTATTTACAATACATATGACAGACTTTGTTTACTAAATTAAGTGGATCTAATTGGATTTGCATTGTTAAACAAATAAAAGTTGCAAAGCTAATCATTTTTATGTCATATAATAAGGCTTTAGTTATGATACTCCCAAAACATTTCCATATCATTTTTAACTCAATTCTTCACACAAGTAGCAAAACATGTCTGCAGATTCTGTCTGGCCCTGGATATGAGTAAAGCCGTACACAGGCTATGAGCATTTTACTATCCACTGAACAAACACATATACACACCCATCTATAGAAAAGTCCTCGTACCCTGTGTAGAACACTCCCTCATCACGTCAAATGTTGTCATCACTTTCTCCTAACTTGTACAACTTTAGCGTGTTTTGAAAGCAGGCTGTATTGTGAATAAAGGTGTACTTTTTCACAAGGTATAAGGATTTCTTTTCTGTACACACACACTATACAGATAGATATAGATGGATGTGTTGATTTGCACACGTTGCCTATACAAAACCCTAAAGCCCAGTGAAAAAACACTCCTTTGTTAAATGCTTTTACTAACTTGTGCCTTGTACAACTTTATCTCAAAGGCAAACCACTTTCAAAAGTTATTCATTTCAGGGTGTATGAAAAACTCAGCCATTTTATATATATATATATATATATATATATATAATGCATTTTTACAGCAGTTTCATTCAGTGGATGTTTTGATCTGTTGCATAACAAAAGGGTAGTCAGTTTGAACAGAGCACATGGGTTAATATATAAGTATATATATATATATATATATATATATATATATATATAATTTATTGATTTTTTTTTTGCATATATCTGTTAATGACATCCAAAACTACTAAATTGTTTAGAAAATGACACCATTTCAACTCTTTGATCGCCAACTTTATTATTGATGTCACTGATTTGTTGAATATTGAATATATATTTATATATTTTCTATATAAACAGTAATTGTGGACAGGATTTGTATGTTCCCTTTATCACAGACATGTAGTCCAACAAATAACAACGTTGGCTTTCATACACTTTTTTTTTTTTTGCTTTCACTCATTTACTGTCAGTGGCTGTTTTTCTCCTTATTGACCATAACCACATTTGATGGTGCAGAAATCTTTCTTTTTATTACTAAACAATGTAATTCTAAATGAATAAATGCAGGACTATATGCTGTTATGGTATTCTAATCTGAAAAATCAGAGCAAAAACAGCCACCAACACTAAATTAGGGAG
Source organism: Danio tinwini (assembly GCA_903798205.1). NCBI lineage: Eukaryota > Metazoa > Chordata > Actinopteri > Cypriniformes > Danionidae > Danio > Danio tinwini. The sequence goes on along the minus strand of CAIGQZ010035013.1, from coordinate 4,000,792 downwards.
AAAAATGAGAATCTAACAATGCATCAGAGCCAATGTTGTTACTAATCATTGACACATCCAACATATAAAAGGGAGATATACATATAAATGAAGGGACATTTCCAGTCCACAAATACTGTTTATATTGAAAAGAGGCTCATTTTATGTGTTTTTTTTCCCACCAAATCAATCACATCATTTGGTCAGCTAAAGCATTCAAATCCCTGTCATGGTTAGGTAAACTTACAGCACAGTCAATAAATGATTTATTTACAATGCTAGTTACTGAAATAATAAAAGAAAACTCCACCATGGTGTTGTCCACACTTTCAGAAGAACAAACAAAGATTGTATGACACTGATGACAGCAGCCAGAACAGACAATGGGACTGTCAGCCCCATAGACGCTACATTAGAAACACCTCACATAAGCTCCAATTCAATTTAAGTAATAGGAAACTTGTGTTTCTTCCCCCGGGCTTATCTGACTTCTGTTACACGGTTCTGCTTCATTGATTTATTTAACTACAACGGTTTATTCAAAGGTTTGATACTGATTACAACTTGAAATGAGCTCTTTAAAAAGCCCTTCAGGATTCCTGCACTTGTGAAAATGCATATTGTCCTTAACAATTCTAAATCTTCTTGCACAAATGATAGACATTTGATCAGTATTTCAGTAACTGCTTCACCACTATTGCATTTTTAATCATTTTCTTTAGCCCACATTTCTCTGCTTTTTCTGATGTCACTATTACATGTAAGTGAACAGTTTCAGGGTGCTCCATCTGACATTAATGCTGCTTTAAAACCTCCCTCCATCTGCTGAGGGAATTCCATGAACTCTGCATATTTACATCAACATGCTTTTGATTCAATAGTCAATTTACTGCACTCACCTGTCTCCATTCTTTATTTCCTCCAGTACGCAAAGCTGGCCATCAGCCTGAAGGTGCCTGGAGGAGGAGGAGGAGGAAAGAAGAAACCCAGCGCATCTGCTTCTGCTCAGCCAGAGGAGGAAGAGAACGACGAGTATGCTGGAGGACTCTGTTAAAGCGCGCACACACACACACAAATCTCCAACCAGGGGACACACACATGCAAACCTTTAATATCACACACACACACACACACACACACACTCACTCACTCACTCACTCACTCACTCACTCACTCACTCACACAAACTTCTATTATCACAACACACACACACATACAAAACTATGTCACAGACACACCTCTAATATCACACACACACACACACACACACACACACACATGAATGCATCCAAACACACACACACACACACACACGGATGCACACACATGGATGCACACATACACACACACACACACACACACGCGCACACACACACACCTCTGCAAGCTGGACTGGCATCCTCTGTGATAATCTCACCATTGCTGCATTAAACAGACACAAATGAAGTACGTATGCCACATCGTCCTCTCTCAAGTACGTGTATTTATTCAGGTTTGCCTTTAAACTTCATGTTCAGTTCCACAAGCTTTTCAGGCAAAACCAAACCTGAGAAACAGCCTTTTCCAGTTGACGGACCTCCCCACAGACACCTCATCCTCGATGCATCGACACTTTAAATCTTCCTTCACACTTTACAGTAATGTTCCATTAGTTCATGCTTTTACTTGCACGCACTGTGACTAGTTACTTCAAAACTACGTTTTGTAAACCCATTGCAACTTGGACCTCTGAAGATGCCTTAATGTTATGTACATTTTCTGCACAATAATACAAATAAAACAACACGTTTACTTATTTTTTTTATGTAAACTAATAACTTTTTACAGCGCATGAACTACTAGCATCGTCATTCACAATAACTCAGTGCATTAAGTAATGTTAACAAGCACAACTTTACACTTCATTAATGTTCTTCTTAACTAGAATCAACATTCAAATGTCAAGTTGCGCTTGTTAACATTACTTAATGCACATGAATGACGATGCTAACAAAGATACATTCATTAAACACTGTTTCAGGGGCGGATTTACTGATCCTAAGCAGTTCCAGCCATGGAGGCCATTACAACTTAATGCAATAATAACAGCAACAACATGTCAAACATTTTCCAATAATTGGTTTCTCTAAACTTATTCACATTTATTTCACAATATCTAACATTTTCAAACAAATTCCCTCAACTAAATCATTTAAGCCAGGGATGCCCAAACTCAGTCCTGGAGGGCCAGTGTCCTGCAAAGTTTACTTCCAACCCAGTCAGATGCAATCAACTTCCAATCAGAACTGGCTAATCAAGCTTTTACCGTGCTTTCTACAAACATCCATGCAGGTGTGTTGAGGCTAAAATCTCCAGGAGTTTGGCCACCCCTGTTCTAAACCATTCCTTTTTATGTTGCATGTCAATATAAATGCTTTCAGCTTCTCAATGTCTTATTTTGTGTTCAGAAACTACTTTGGAACCGCTTGAAAATTAAAATGACATTTTTGAGTGAACTGTTGCTTTAGTTCCTATATACATGACTGTTGTATGATTTTCTTTGTCCAAATCAATTCTTTTGAGCAGGACAGACGATTCAGACCCATTCAATATTACTCAGATGCAATCAAACAGTCAGAGCTCTCCGTTATTAAACAATATCTAGTGTTTCTGATCAAATTCCCTCCACTCAATAATCTGAGCTGTCCTATTGATATTGCGTGTCACCTATAAGGTTCTATCTGCGTTCAGAACCATTTTGAGATATTAAACTTCAAAGCTTTTGCATTTCATATAACAAACAGTACGTGTTAACATTTGCTTTTTAAATAAATGTCTTCAAATGTAAACTACTTTTAAAATAAAATCCCATAATATACATAAGTTGAGGGCGACACAGTGGCGCAGCAGGTAGTGCTGAATAAGTTGGCGGTTCATTCGGCTGTGGCGTAATTCATTTTACACTTTACACCCTCACCACACAAACTATAATAGAAAATGATCCTATGTTTTATACTTGTAGCTATTTATTCAGAGGCTGAAATATTACTCGTTTCTTTAAGTATCAAAGTTATGTTTTTACTGTAATTCTGCATTCTGACTGTCATTTTTCTAAACTAACGCAAATTATAAGTTCTGCTCACTTATCATCTATACAGCATCATGTCTCCAAAGTAATGCATATTGTCAGTTCTAGGCATGGCTGTGTCTTTTGGCTAATAAATAACCGGGTTATTGACAAGATATGCGTATGAAACTATTTAATGGCACTTTTCCTTTCTATAGCAGCCGCTTGCTTTGCTTAAATCCGCCCCTGCACTGCATTGATAAATGAATGTTGCATTGTTAGTTCATGTTAAACACATTAGCTAATGCAGCACTACTGTACAGTGTGACTACTTAACATGCTGGGAAGTCCATAACAGTGCCTGCCTTAAACAAAAAAGGGCAATGTATTTGTGAATCCTCAATTCATTCATTACTGATGCTGCAGATGAATGCATGAACGCCTTAACAATGATCTCATCATTTAAACCGCAGGGAACACTTTTGATTGTGATTAATCTGTGCATGGTCTAAATAAAGACAGTCTGTCATTTCTAGTGCACGTCTCAGATTTGTCTGTGTTTTATGCACACGCATCAGTAAACAGCAGCAGTTGTGCTTCATCCTCAATCTCTCACACATACACACACACACACACACATCAGTGTCAGTATCAGCTCATCCTGAAGCCTCAAACAGAGCTCAATCTCAGTCAAACTCACAGTCTCCAGTCAGTCTCTCTCTCTCTCTCTCTCTGGTGTTTCTTCAAGTACTGCGTTTGTTCCTCCTCCAGTATTTATTGCACAGCTCATTTGTTTTTCTCTCGTGTCCACTTGATCATGGTCTCGGGCGAGCGGTACAGGAAGATGAGTTTGGCGTACAGGTCCTCCTCCAGCTCCAGCTCACCCGTCTCCCGCACCAGGAAGATGTCTGTGCACAGTTTGAGGATTCTGTCCACACACGGCAGCTCCTCGAACATGATGGAGTGAGAAATCCCGCTGAAGAACTCGCGCACAAACTTCCCGATCACCAGAACCACAGACGCGTACAGACCCATGATGCTGCAGAGCACAAGTACAGACACCTCAATGTCACAATATACACACAAATGTCTGATACCTTGTACTTTGTCTGCGTGCGTGTGTATACATAAATAATATCAATATTCAGCTGGATGCTGCACACTGTAAATCACAGCAATGCACAATAAATTAGGGTGTCTGCAGGGTCTTAAATGTCAAAAACAAATTTAAGGCCTTGAAAAGTCCTAAATAACAATTAAGAGTTCATTAAGAATTAAGATAATCATTGTGTTGTAGCTCTTCAATCTTTTTAAGCTGCTCTGCATTATAAATATTTCATGTTTTTATTGCAGAGATACCATTCACATCAGCTCTTAGACATTTTTACAGCAAATTCTCTTTATTAAGTTCTCGAATCAGGAAAAGAAAACTACAAACACAATTCCTCCTGACAATAACAGCAGCTTTACATGATCTTCAATTGACACTAAAACTAATTGCACAAGTACACATAATGTTTATTAACAGGCATGATGAAAGATAAGCTTTTAAAACAGGTTATACTCAGTTCGTTTGGACAAAAACCACATATATTTTTTGTATTTTCTTTATAATAAATACACTTTTAACAATAAAGAAACATGTTGAAATGATATGTGCTTAATAAATAACTACATTTCATTCTTTTTTCCTCACAATTCTTTTGGCCCAACCAGGCTGTTACAAAAAATCCTTAATGTTCAGCTTAAGCAAAGTCTACAATTTCATGCAGAAACCCTGATAAATGCACTATGTATGCTTCAAATCTAAATTATTCGCCCTCGTTTGTTTTTGAAATATTTCCCAAATCAAGCTATTTTTTCCACAGTATTTCCTCTAATATTTGTTCTTCTGGAGAAAGTCTTATTTGTTTTATTTCGGCTCGAATAAAAGCTGTTTTTAAACCCATTTTAAGGTCAATATTTCTCCAGAACAAGCTATTATATTCAGAAATGTGTTGGAAAAAATCTTCATTCCATTAAACAGACGTTGGGGATGAAAATATAAAACTAATTCTGACTTCAACTGTATATACATTACTATCTTAGACTTAATTACGGAGCATCACAACAACAATGTATACTTCATAATAACAAAAACAAAGCCACACACAACTTATGTCTTTCATTTGACTGATGCATACATGTTTTTTATTGTTTAATAAATGTTTCCTTAATTTAGCTTTTTTTTTCTTCTTGCATTTCTTCCCCTAGTTTTTTCAACCCTGGTAAAAGGTTAATCATAATTATTTTCTAATTACATTTAAATTACAATTATCATTAGAAATGACTTATTAAAACTATTTTGTTTAGAAATGGCCTGAAGAAATCTTCTCTCCGTTAAACACAAATTGGGGGAAAATATACTACAAATTCTGATTTGTGTCAACATAACAGGCAGACTTCATCATCAAGCATCACATAACAATCAAATGTTTAGTTCCTTCATAATAACAGAAACAATGCAAACAGTCAATTACTCACTCACTAATGCTTGAGATCATTTTGTGTTTGGAAAAATGCAGACATTTCACTTGTTCAAAATGACATATGTGTGTCTCTATGACTATTATGTCAAACATGGTCAAATGTGATTATGGGGACAGAAGCCACACACAACTAATGTGTTTCATTTGACTGATTTTATGGTGTAATAAACATTTCATCTTTTTTCCTTGCATTTCCCCAGGTTTTTTGTTAAGTCCTAGCCAAAGATTAATCATAATTATTTTAATACATTTAAATGACTTTTAAAACAATTAATCACATCTAAATAAGTTCCAAATAGCTCTTTTGACATAATATGTGTGCATGTATTATATTTATATCACACACACATGAAACAAAGCTGTTACATAGATATTTAAATGTACATGTCATTTCTATATGTGAAACATATATCTAAATATACATAAACATTTTCCCAAATATATGCATGCATATGTCTATTTATATATGATTATGCTAATCCTGTTAAAAATATGAATTTTAAAGAGAGATTTTTAAGGAAGCTCTACAATATTATGTGTGCATATTCATTAGATTGGTCAGTACTGAAGCCAAATCTGGAGCTCATCTAACAAAATAGATCACGATAACGCTCCAAAAACTAGCACAGCCTCATTTATATGTTATAGAAAAATATTAAATACTCATTTAAAAAAGAGAAAAAAAATCAATCAATCAATCAATCAATCAATATTTTGCTTGAATTTAATTGTATTCTCTTTCAATTTCTGGATATGTTTGGTGACTAAATTATTACTGTAAATAACATATCTGTTTGCTTTAAATGCACCACAATACACTTACTATATCCACCGAGAAATGGAGAACAATGTTCATTTTCTGTACTCTGTACTCAATTATGCTGGAATTATATTCATTCATTCATTTTTCTTCAGCTTACACCCTTATTTATCAGGGGTTGCCCATTATGTCAAAACAAACTTTTATTTTGGATGCAAGTACTTTTTGCCCATGACTAAAATTGTTATTATTACTAAATATATATATATAACATTTTTGTTACAGTGTCCCTCTATTGGTTTGGCTCATTTCTTGAAACTGGAATTACATTCTCAAAACAACAAATACAAACCTCCAAACCACTTGGCGATTGTTCACAACAGGATTGAGTTTTCTCATTCATTTCATCAAATTGCAAATATCTAAGTACATCTAGCCTACATTTAGCACAATTTCCAACTGATTGTTGATTCTCAGTTCAATAGTTATATTTTTATCATTTCATTGTATAAGTCGTCACGTGCACAATAGTCTGTTCAATTGTCAAAATTAGTCAAGATCATAATACCATGAATATCGTATATGAATCTGTGGAACATTTATGTGGTTAACATTTATTACAGCAACTGGCAGTCAGGTGACACTAGAACTTGACTAACAAAGGAGGAATTTCACACATCTCAGATGACCAATCAGGCACTGTAGGCTGTATATAATGTTCAAAGTTTTTTGTTTGTGCGTTTATATTACAGTATATTATGCTGCACATGGTTTTTATTCTGATGTGTGTTAATTGCTTTATGTGTGTGATTAATAATAGTTACAATTTCATTGGCAGCATGAGTGCAATGTGTGATGTTAAACCTTGGAGGCTACTCCTAACCTAAAATCTCAACACTATCTCACGGCAATTCGTAACCTTTTGATTTAGTGGCTAATTCGGATGAATTTGTATGATCTCTTTCATACAATTTTCAGACGTAAATTAGTAGGTACATAAATAGTTACATTTCCTCATGAGATCAGACTGAAAATCCTTATTTCTTATCATTTTTTTAATCTTTTATTTGATTTAGTTTTTCACACAATTGCATTCTGTCAAAAGACAATAAAACAGTTCAGTAACCATTTTCAACAACTGGGCTAAGACTGAAAGGTGGACATGAGGGATATTTCAATGGTCCTCTGTCATAGTGACAAAACATCGAAACATTTTGACTTGCAGTGCTCACGCAATGCCAAAGGGACAAAGGATTTTGGGAACACTGACTGTTTAAATGAAAAGGAAATTTAGTTTTGACACATGAACGAACAGTTTTGGGAAAGATATGAGCTTTTGCGAGTGAGCTGTAGTGTTGTGCTGAACTGTAAGACTGTTTTGCAAAACAATTTCAGAGTGTTGAGAATGTAATTCCTGTTCAAGAACTGAGCCAAACCAATCGAGAAAAACTGTAATATAAGAATTCTGGTAATGATAAATGTGGCATCGCAATAAGAAAAGTACATGACCATACACTACTAATTATTATTGACTGTCCTAAATCATTTATTTGCCCCAAAAAAGTCTAGTACATCCGGACAATTTGACACTTGTATGAATGAAATATGTTCTGCATGATCTGTATGTACGTCTCTGGGATGTGTTCGTGGAACTGACCCGTATCCCGCCAGGAAGCCAAGGCTCGGAGGACTGACTTTATCACTGAAGACGTAGAGCTGCAGTCCGGCTTCTCTCTGCTTCTTCTGCGCTGATCTGAGCTCATCCACGATCCACCACTCCTGCAGATCCTCGCTGCTGTTAGCTGAACGCTCCAGATCCAGCTGGATGCTCTTGTAGGCTCCGTCTGGAATCACACAGAGAACAACAACATCACTTATCAACACAAAACAACATCACTTATCATCCAGCTACCATTAAATGAATACATGAAATGCCACAGCAGAGCTACCTTTTTTGCAATGTCATTTATTTATCCATTCAAATCCAGCAGCATGATTTGTCTTACCTGTGTTTATTTTATTCAAACATCATCTACTTCAAAAAGCCATACACTTCTAATGGGTTAAAGTTACAACTATATTTTCATTGTAAGGACAATATTTGGCCAATACAAAACTATTTGACAATCTGAAAGTTCAAAAACAATACAAGTGATGCATACAAGTGCTAAGTGATGCATTTACTAATTAGAAATTGACTTTATATGTAGAGTATATATATGTTATATATAGAGTGCTTTTGTGCTCCAGGGACACAAATCACACACATTCAGGGTCTGACATCCCTTACAAACTTAACCTTTTAAAGTCTAGTGCTATTTTGGGATTTCCGCCTGGATTTTGCCTACCCAAATTTAAAAGCTTCCCTAATCCACATGCAGAGGTGTAAATGCAAAAATTTGCTATAATTTTAAAGAAAACCCTTTGAATTTTCAAAAAACACAATTGAAAGTATTTAAAATAACTGTATATGTTGTCTGTGTTATAATAAACACCTAAAAAATGAGGCGCTTTTTGTATTGTTTTTTTTATAAACTCAAATTTGAAAGTGCACCTTTTAGGTTCTGTGAGCTCTATGTTGCTGTAAATAATTTTGGTGGTTCCTGCACATGTGTGTAATCAGAGGAAAAAGAAAAATGTCTACCATAATATATGCAAAAGTTATCGTTTTCCAACTGATGAGAGGTGCTATACCATTTTTTTAAATGTATTTTCTATGGTGCCTTCCATATCTAAATGCATTGCTATAAATGAAAAATTCCAGTGTAATTGAATAGAAAACCCTTTGAAGCTGCTGAAAGTATTAAACACTAACTGATATGTTTTCTGTTTTATGATGAACCACTTCAACATTGGGCGCTTTTTTTTTCTAAAATGATTTTTTGAAAGGGTGTAGATGATCTATTTAGAGAATTTAGCTTTTCCAGACAGTTCTGCTTGAAGAGAACAAGAATTCTATCTCTATCTCTTCTATCTCTATCATGTGATATGACTAAACTGTTGCATTTCATCTGAATACTAGGAAAAAAACTTTTTGATCATTCATATTAAATAGTACATATTTGCTTCTTCTTAGTTTTACATGATAATAACTATAGGAACATGAGTTTACATTACTTATATTATCTCCTTTCCATTTTAGGCATCATAACATTATATTAAAATTAGTCAATGACTATAAGATATGAAAATAAACCAATGTTCAATACCCAGCTCGGGTATCCAGTATATTGTGTATTTAAGTGTAAATAACTGTTGTACAGTAAAATAAAAACCCAAGTGATGCATATGTGCATAAAATATAGCTTCTACACTCTCAAACGGAGCCACTTCCAGGGTGTTGCGCAATCCGCGACCTTTAAAAATTAAAGGGGAAGTCGATGACGTCACCGGACCCGCCACCGGGTCCACGGAGTTTGACTTAAACACAACAGAGAACATCAACAAATATAACCATCAGCTTTATTCTCAAACCTCAACAGACGCTTTAAACGTGATAGAGGTAAAGTTGGTTTTATATTCGGATATTCAGACATTCTCCTTGATAATATAATTTCATTAAAGTGTTCTTTGCAAATTCTAAATAGGGAAATCATATAAACAGCCAATGACTATCAAAGTACAACATTGTTCACAGTCAATTAGATAGGGTTCATGTTTACAAGTCATACTTGCATGCTAATTCCGATCAAATATTCAAAGTAACAACATGGTAAACAAAATAGAGACTGCTTAAATGAACGAATGTGCAAAAATAACCATGGTCCGTCAAAAACAGACCAAATGTTCAGAGTAACTGTCTGCCATGTCAATAGTTGTCAGTGTTGATGAAGAAAAGTCTGTTACCTTCATAAAGCTGCTCGATTGGTTTGGCATTGGAGTCGCTCGGTGCTCGGATGAAGCAGGGAAACACTTGCTCTATCAGCCTGAACACACACATTATTGTAAAACAAGGACATGCTCCATCATATTGTTCCCCCATACCCTTGGCATTTACATTGTGACGACTCCAGGATTCTAGTTTGGATGTGGCAGATCCTGATTGGATGCCTGCTTGCTCACCAAATAAGAGTGTTGTGCTAGCTTCTGGAGGAAGGTGTGGCTACTTGGATGTCCTCATGTCCACACCAAGTTAGTCGTGACGAGATGTTCAATCAAAATAACATGGACACTTCTAGTCCTGGTTAAGTTAAATTTGAAAAAACAACTTTACTACTGTTTGTGTGTGTGTGTATTAATTTATTCATATAAAAATGCTAACTTACTATTTTCCTAATGAATGCAATTACTCAACTCAGCATATTGACTCAATTTAACTACTCATTCACATCAGTGTACTGATACGGAGCTGCGATGCACTTAAAACATGCCGGAACTACTTTAGTTGTGTGTTTTCTGGAAAAAGTCATCAAACTCAGGATGAATCCGTATGAATGCATAGCGTGAATGTCTGATTGCTGTGCAGTATTCATACTCACACCGGTGTGTTTCTGGTTCCGTTGAGTAACGCGATCAGCTCCTGCCTGGTCTTCATGTCCAGATACGTCACATGTTTGTCCATAGCGAATTCAGACTTCGCTCCAAGACTCAGATTCCTGCACCACAAAAACAGAGAGGATTTACTCCACGTTTCATAAAATTCAAGAGACAGACGCAGAGAGATGTAGATTGCTACTTACCAGTTCTACAATCATTACTGAGAGAACTGTTTTTGTCCTTTATTACACGCCCTCTGTCGCCATCTTGTGGCGGAACAATGTAAAGTCAACTGCAATCGCTAAAGCTTCAATGATGTATTTTTAAATACTATGTTTTTTTTAATTATTATTCATTATTACTGCATATAATAGACACACTGTCTAATTATTAACCCTTCTTTCAAATATCTATTGTTTTTCAAATATTTCTCAACTTATATTATGCACAGACAGTACATTTAATTATATATATTTTTATTTTGGAGCAGTGGCAATTCTAGAGGGACCCCCCTAAATTTCCATAATATTACACATATTTTTGTGTCACAATGCCACGGAGAAGTGAGATCAGCCATCGGTGGCAGACTGCAAAGATATGACTAGAAGACATGAGGCCAGTGTTGCCAGATGTAGCTGACTGATTCCAGCTCAAAAACTTTTCAAAACCTGCCGAAATGCACATACATGCATGCATGCAATCAAAGTCAAAAACGCACAATCTGGCAACACTGACTGAGGCCTCTCTCGCTCTCTCTCTCTGTCAGTGACGGTGCTGCGCGCATCCCTGCATTCGTCAAAAGTTAAACCGCAAAGTAACATAAACAGATCCAGTCATGTTCATGTTGTGAAAAACTATCAAAATGTCCTCTGTTGATTATATTACACTGCTGATTATTAATCAGACGTTGAGTCGACAAGTACCGGAGAACAGATGTAACACAATGATTAAATGTAGTTTTCAGTCATGCTCATGTAAAGGTATAATATTCAACTCGTTTAGTTTTGCCTTTGTTCATTTTTGTTTTCAGTTGCGACATCAAGCACGAGTCTTCAACACATGATTATTTACGTGATTTTAAACATTATAGTTTAATTTCTAATAACTACTTTATTATCTTTCCCATGGTGACAGTCAGTGCAGAATATTTGACTTATTTTGCTAGATTTTGCAAGTTGTTTTCAGATTAAAGTCCCTTTAGGTATTCTGTAGTCTTTGATTCAGATTAAAGTGTAATTTAAAGACTTGTTCACTAGGAAAGTTGGAATAATTAGTCAAGGTATTGTAGAACTGCTTTGTTGTGTAGACAATCAAAAATATAGAGTAAATATTTCTTAAGGAGGCTAATAACACTGACCTTAAAATAGTTTAAAAAATTTTTTAAAACTGCTTTCACTCAAGGAATAAACTATAAAAAATAAAACTTATTATGACTCCAGAATTTTTGTTTGTTTGTTTGTTTTATAGGGAATACTGTGAAGATCTCCTCGGTTTGTTAAAGATCATTTAAAAAACATCAATTTTAAGTTAACGGGAGGGCAAAGAAGTTGACTTCAGCTGCGTCTGTTCGAGTTTACAGGTGCAAAAATGAGCCTTGATGTACCTGAATGTTAGAAATGTCTTATCCTGCTACAATACACAGTTACTTGTCAAATAAATTAACATGGAAGATTATCTTGACTTTGTTATTTAAGTAGCTTGTTTATGAAGACTGCACAGTGATGCATGAAAAAAAAGACTTTGAATAACTGTTTAAGTAGTTTGTGATGTATGTTAATGTGTGCCCCCTAAAAGTACATGTGACCCCTGCCCGGCCCCCCCAGTTACTCTGATCTAGAACCATCACTGTTCTGGAGAAAGTCTTTTTTCTTTTATTTTGTGCAGAAGAATTTTTTTCTTCTTTTTTTTAAACCATATTCAGGTCAATATTATAAGCAATATATATCCTACAGAACAAACCGTGCTACAAAAAGCTCTTGCCTAATTAACCTAGTTATGCCTTTAAGCTAAATACTAGCATTATCTTCAAAAATAGCCTGTAAAACATTATTTTTCTTAAGCCACAAATTGAGGAATAAATTCAAACTTTACAGGAAGGCCGATAATTTACCTTACCAACTGTTCAACTGCATAAACTCTAATTTGCTGCTTAGTTATTAAGGCAACAGTTGGGTGTAGAATAGAAATGATCGGAGAATAAGATCATGCAGAATATGTGCTTTTTATACCTCTACTTTTACTAATGATTTGACTTAATGAATTTAATGACTCAATTTAAAAACATTTTAATACATCTAAATGCATGCTTGGTGTTTTATGTAAATGTGTGCACCTCTGTATGCTCCAGGTCATGGTGACAGGGAACTGATCCTCTTTGCTCAGGACGTCCATCAGGTTTTTGCGGCTGGGAGGGCTGATGGTCCACAGAGAGTTGGAGCTTCCCTCCAGCTCCGCCACTGTCACATCCTCGGCCCGGTACGCCTCCAGAAACTGCATTGCACTCTGGGAAACACAATCAAAAATACTTGACATACAACAATATATCACTTTTGCATCCATACACATGTGATAGATCCACAATAATCACATCACATGATTATCATATTATAGTTGAAGAGGAGAAACAGTGTTAAGTATATATTTATTTATTGCCACATCAGCAACTTTAGCCTATTTCATATACATAAAACATTTTTTTTAACAAATGATGTTTGTAACTACTCATTGATACGATTATGTGCCTCAATCCTGCTACACTCAGACAACCACAAATTACTGGTCTGCTTCCTGCTTTGCTACTGTTCGGACGCTTCTGCCTACTGCTCTGCTCCTTGCACTCTTGCTTTTATATTTATACTCTAATTTTAACTTGAGCCTATCAGCACAGTGCTCAAACAATACAGCCTGAAGATCAACATCGAATCTACAAACTTTCTGGAATACAACTTTACCAACAAGGGAAGAATTATCGTCTAAACAATCCAAACACGGCTGTGAAAATGCCCCTGGAGCGTATTGATTTAGAATCTCTCTGCTGCACAAACTGCCACAAACTTCTACAAAAGATTGCAGTCCTTGAAACAAAGTTACTTGCGATCTGCCCAGAACTGCCAGATCACGCAGCACCGCTTTATTATGGACCCTCACAGCATACAGCCGGTGAGTCAGCCATTCATCAGTGGTCCCAAAAAACACCTCATCTTCAGCTGGTGAACTTAAAAGCTGTCATTGATGTGTCCCGGGTGCCTGCTTAGATAACAGTGTATTTATCAGATGTTTACAGAACAAGCAGGAACCCAGTGTACCTGTAGCTTTCTCTTCGCAGATATGTGTTGTGTATTATGTGACAGAAAACCCAAGACTTCTTTAGGCCGTATAGCAAATCGTTCAAATTTGGTGTCTATTAAATGTAAATCTGAGACTACTGTAGGGAAAACAGCTAAAACTGTTAAGTTAGCACTTTTAAACATCCAATCACTGAACAATAAGTTACTTTTAGTCAGTGATTTTATTAGCACAAATTGCCTTGATTTTATGCTTCTAAATGAAACTTGGCTAGATGACAGTTGTAGCGCAGCAGTTCTGAATGAAACAGCTCCTTTAAACTTTGATTATTTGAGTGTTTGCAGAGCTAATAGGAGAGGTGAAGGCATCGCTGCCCTGTTTAAAGATGTCTATGAGTGTAAACGAGTGTCATTTGGTGACTATTTGTCCTTTGAATATCTGAGTATAGCACTAAAGGGTGCTCCACGCATTTTACTGATCATTATCTACAGACCTCCAAAATATTCTCCAACTTTTATTGATGATTTTACAGAGCTGTTATGAATAGTAACCTCAGAGTTTGACTATTTTACTATTGCTGGGGATTTTAATATTCACATTGATAATTTTAACACTTTTGATCTGACTCAGCATGTCCAAGGACCCACACACAATCGTGGACACACTCTTGATCTACTTATAATTAAGGGTCTACACATTGCATCGACTGCTGTTAAGGACGTTGCACTATCTGATCATTTCTGTATTTTCTTTGATATATTGCCATTGAAGACAGATCTGTCTCTGTCAGAAAAAGATGCATAAATGAGAACACTAGTGAGCAGTTTATGAAGGCCATATCGCTAGCACCAAGCATATCTGCAGACTCTGTTAATTCTCTCCTTGATTTGTTTAACTCTAAAGTTTAGAATGTCATAGATGACATTGCTCCTGTTAAAGTCAGGAAGAGAACTGGCAGACTAAAAGGACCTTGGTCAAGGTCAACATCGGTAAAGATGATGAAAAGACAGTGCAGAAAAGCTGAGCGTATGTGGAGAAAGACGAAACTAGTAATCCATTATAATATCTACAAAGACAGCCTTAATGCTTTTAATGTGGAACTAAACACCGCTAGGCAGACTTACTTTTCAACCCTTATAAACAGCAACTTAAATAATGCGCGTACACTTTTTGCAACGGTAGAGAGACTCACAAACCCCCCCAGTAGGATTCCCAGTGAACTACTCTCGGAAAGTAAATGTAACGAGTTTGCCCATTTCTTTACTGATAAGATCAATAATATCAGAAAGGCAATCAGCTCATCCAATCAGCCAAGTTGTGTCGACGTCAGACAAGCTCAACCACAACTTAAGAAATCAGACATTATGTCTGATTTCATGGCAATTAATGGTAAAATCTTAGAAGAGATTGTGCAAATTATGAAAACATCAACCTGCTGTCTTGACACACTCCCCACATCATTCTTCAAAACGGTGTTTAACTGTTTAGAAATGGACCTCCTAAAAGTGGTAAATGCTTCACTTCTCTCAGGGATTTTTCCAAACTCACTTAAAACTGCAGTTGTTAAACCCCTCTTGAAAAAGAGCAACCTGGATAACACACTATTGAGCAATTACAGGCCAATCTCATTGGAAAAATCATTGAAAAAGTTGTTGTCAACCAGGTTAACACGTTTTTAAACTCCAAGGGGTGTTTAGACAATTTTCAATCAGGTTTCAGAGCACATCACAGTACAGAGAGCGCTCTTATAAAGATAATCAATGATATCCGCCTAAATACAGATTCAGGCAAACTAACAGTGCTGGTATTGCTCGATCTAAGTGCGGCATTTGACACTGTCAATCACAGCATACTTCTCGATAGGCTGGAAAACTGGGTTGGGCTGTCTGGGACGGTCCTCAAATGGTTCAGATCTTATCTTGAAGGGAAAGGTTACTATGTCAGTATAGGTGACCATAGGTCAAGGTGGACACCCATGACATGTGGAGTCCCACAAGGCTCAATTCTGGCACCTCTCCTGTTCAACCTTTATATGCTCTCTCTGAGCCAAATAATGAGAAAAAAAAAACAAATCTCCTACCACAGCTATGCTGATGACACTCAGATCTACTTAGCCTTATTGCCTAATGACTACAACCCTGCTGACACCCTCTGCCAATGCATTAATGAAATGAACAACTGGATGTGCCAAAACTTTCTTCAGTTAAACAAAGAGAAAACTGAAGTCATTGCGTTTGGGAACAGAGATGAGGTTCTCAAGGTGAATGCGTACCTTGGCACTAAGGGTCAAACAACAAAAAATAAGGTCAAGAATCTTGGTGTGACTCTGGAGTCAGATCTGAGTTTCAATAGTCATGTCAAAGCAATTAGTAAATCTGCATACTATCATCTCAAAAACATTGCAAGAATCAGATGCTTTGTTTCCAGTGAAGACCTAGAGAAACTTGTTCATGCTTTTATCAGCAGCAGGGTGGATTACTGTAACGGCCTCCTCATGGGCCTTCCCAAAAAGACAGTCAGACAGTTGCAGCTCATCCAGAATGCTGCGGCCAGGATTCTGACTAGAACCAGGAAATCAGAGCACATCACACCTGTCCTCAGGTCTTTACACTGGCTCCCAGTTACATTCAGAATAGATTTTTAAGTATTACTACTTGTCTATAAATCACTAAATGACCTAGAACCTCAATACATTACAGATATGCTGACTGAATACAAACCTAATAGAACACTCAGATCTCTAGGATCATAGAAATTAGAAATTCCAAGAGTTCAGTCAAAGCAGGGTGAATCAGCTTTTAGCTTCTACGACCCTCGCTGCTGTAATCAGCTCCCAGAAATGATCAGATGTGCTCCAACAATAGACACATTCAAATCCAGACTGAAAACACATCTGTTTAGCTGTGCCTTTACTGAATGAGCACTGTGCTACGTCCGACAGATCGCACTATTGTTCTTCTTTTTATTCTTTTAGAACCCATTTAACACATTTTTATCTGTTTTTAATCACTCTTATTATTTGCTTTTTTATTTTCTTACACTTGTCTTTTTATTCTTGTTTATGTAAAGCACTTTGAATTGCCACTGTGTATGAAATGTGCTATATAAATAAACTTGCCTTGCCTTACTATTTATTTTATTTGAATCTCTGCTCTACTGTCAATGATTGTGATTGGTTGCCCATGCACTTTCCTACAAACTCATCTCATTTTATCAATACAGCTATTCATGTCATCTGGTTATATACTCAATAATAATTCAACTAACTCACATTGTTCCAATATTGTGCAGCACTAACTGTAGCACAAGAAGACTAAATATGCACTTCCACAAACCAGAACATCAGATGATTAAATGGACATACAGGGATGTAGTTGTAGGAGTTGATGAAGTTCTTGAAGTCAGATTCAGTCAGTTCCTTCAGCTGATTCTGCTGAGCGCTCATCGTGAAGATGGGCTGAACACACACACACACACACACACACACACACACACACACACACACACATTACAAATAGAAAGTAAACAATTCTATGCAAATATACTGTGTCTGTGTGTGTCAGCTGTTAAAATGATCTCTCTTATGATTATAAGTCACTCACAGTAGGAATCATCATGCGAGAATGATGCTTTTCTAAAATTAACATGGGTGCAACACACACACACACACACACACACACACACACACACACACACACACTTTAGCTACTGTTATTATAATATAAATTATTCTGATCTCACACACTATTCATCTATAATTTTCCATCCTATAATTCATCTATAATCAACTTCATAATTTTATTGTACATTTCTGAGTACATACAGCAAACCTTACAGCGTTATTCCTGTCTATATTCTGAGTACAAATACCAAACTCTATGCTCTGACAAACATGTTTAATGTCAATGCACATATATTATATAAAATACAATAATGGACTAAATGCACAGAGATACCTCACACAATAAAAGAAAATAAAAATAAATTTAATTAATTATCTTTTGTGTGCGTGTGTGTGTGCGCCATTTATGCGTGTAATGTCCTGACATCATATATAATATAAATGCACACACAAAAAATGTTTACTTGCTTACTTTACTTGCTTTCAGATATTTTTGGATGCTTTTAGTCAACAATAATATGAGTTGACGGTCATCATATGGACCCTTTTCACATTTCGGGGCTCCTCAGAAACAGAGCACTACAACAGCAAGCACAGAACTGAGCACGACATTTAATTCCTGCTTGATTTTCCCCATCCAGATTTTAGTGGAGGCTTGTGGTTTGATATTGGTGGATCTCATCTGAGTGACACCCCTCACAACAAGAAACACCAATCAGAGAACAGGTGATGTTGAAGAGTGATGGAACAAATAATTCATGATTATCGTCAGAAGAACTTGAATTGAATTGATGCTAACCTGAAATCCTCCCAGTGTGATGGTTACAGAGACGTCCAGCGGTTTATTGACCACTCCGGCCACTGATTTGACCAGAGACATGAAGAGCAGAGGAAACCAGACGATACAGATGAGCAGCATCACGATCATCCCGCCCATTCCGTACTTCACCACCTTCTTCTTCTTCTGCCCGCGGGGCTGAGGATATCGCTGAAAGACACAACACAACATATATATCATATATATCAACACAGATATCACTCTTTCTGAGCGTAGGCTCACTAATATGCAAGGAATAATCGCAGTTGAATTAGTAGTAGACTAATGCACACATGTACTTGTTAATGTTACACCTCAGATGAGCATCATTTTTCAATAATTCAACAACCCTGAGTGCATTATTGTATTTTGAAATATGCTTGTATTTCACTTCCCAGAGCTAAAGGCACTGATCAGATGTTGGATTTCAGACATTTGTCAGGTTTTTGTCCTCAAACTGATCTCATCCAAAGCCTTCTGTTATGTTCAGATATCATTTTTGACTGTTTAGGGTACCAAATGTCAAATTCCCTGACTTTCAAAAACTAAAAAGCTCAATTTTTAGAGAGCACTCAAAAAATAAAATATATCTTTAATTGCATGTTGTCACATATCATTAGGACATGGTGCTGATGCCCAAAAAAGCTGGAATCCAAGTGTAATATTTAATCCTCAATAGGCTTGCTTCAATAAGATTATAACATTAATATGACATTATTTTCATTTTAATTACATTAATGAATACTTTAATGAATCTAAGACTTCAAAAATCACTTAATTACATATCACCAGTTTGTCTCACCTTCTCAGACTCTCTCCAGCACTTGAGCACAAAGATGTGAGCGTAAATGTCCTCCACACAGATCCAGCTAGATAAACTGAGCGTTGTGTCCGTCCACACCCAGTCCATCACAGCCCGCAGCTCTGTCAGGAACGGCACCAACCGAAACCTGAACATCATGATCCAAATTATCAGTTGCGACACAACAACAAATGATCAAACTAATAAACAAACTAAAACATCTAGTATAGACTAAAGAAACTCGATTATCCTGATTATGGTAACACTTTACACGTGTTTAGGTTGTATTAGTTAATGTTAATTTATTTATTAACATGAACAAACAATGAACATGAATGTATTTATTGCATTATTTGTTCGTGTTAGTTAATGAAAAGACAGTTTATCCTTGTTAGTTCATGTTAAGCATGAATTTGGATTTAGTGATGTAAATGTTGAACTATGATCAATAAATGCTGTGCAAGTATTGTTCATAATTAGATCATGTTAGTAAATATTACCTTAATAACATTTTATTGCAAATAAAAATGTATATCATTTTAAAGTAAACAAATAAATATCATTTATTATTTATATCCCAATTGGAACCAAAGCATTTAAAGTAAAAGAAAAGAAAGAAGGAAACAGGAGGAAAGAAAAAAGTACAAAGAAAAGAGAAAAGAAATGACAAAAGAAAAAAACAAATAGAAGAAAAGATAAGAAAAAAGAAAAGAAAACGTAAGAAAAGTAGAAAGAGAAGAGAAAAGAAAAGAAACAGAAAAAAAGAAAGGAAAGGGCCAGTCCTCACCCCTGGAAGAGGAACAGATTGAGGTAGTTGTAACTCTTGGTCAGGAAGTTTCCCAGGACACGGGTCGGGTATCCACAGCGGATCTGATACGCCGACAGACCAAAGTAGATGCACTTCACAAAATACCAGAGCTGAGCCACTGTGTTCTGACTGAAACGCCTGACAAAACACACACAAACACACACGTCAGGTCTTCACACCTTCACACGCAAGCAGAATTACATTAAGGCCCCGTTTACACTAGTATGTTTTAGTTTTAAAACGGCGTTTTTGAATGAAAAAGATCCATGTCCACACTAGCGTTTCACCCAGCGTTTCTGAACAGCTCTCCGTCTACATTAAAACGGTGAAAAAGCACATCACGTGACCACACACACACTCTCTGGCATGCACTGCAGCGTGCTTTAAGCACACACCCATATGAGAGCTGTGCATGTCGGACTGTTCATCACGGATCTCCCGCTGGATCTAATCTCACTATATTTGTTAAACATGATATTTAATTCATGTTGTTGTCTATATCTAACTCCATATTCCCCGACTTTGGTCTTTAGAATCTATTACTTGTTCTCAGGTAACGTGCTTTGGCTAAGCGCAAGGATAAATTAATATCTTAATTAATGTAACCGCGGACACTGATTCTGCACATCTGACTGATGGTTTGCCTTTATTTTCTTTATTGTATAAACTTATTGTGCGTTATACTTTTATACTGGCCATTATTACTTATTAAAACTGATATTCAATGAAAGAGAGGGTGTGTTTTGTATATTCAATAAAAATGAAAGGAGGCAGTGATGTTATAGGCTCCGTTTTGTTATAAATATGCATAAAGATGACAGTCATATTATGCAGCTACATGACGCCTCAACATTTCTGATGTCTGTTGCCAATATCAAAATGAAAATAGGCAGTTCCTCACATCATGTTTTTATTTTATTGTTAAGATAATGAAACAGCATATCCAAGGTGATGTGAATGACTTTATAAAGTACACACTTGGGAATTTGTTTTCCATATCAAACTTGCAAAGACTGAACTTACAAGAAGAGGATGCAGGACTGAACTGTGTGAAGGCTATTTAATACTGAGGGAAAAGCCCCAATCAGCCTCCGTTTTCAGATGTCTCCGTTTTCCCCCCATCCACACTGACATGGAGCAGCAGCTTTTTAGAATGAAAAAGGCCTCTTCAGCATTTCCAAAACGCTCCGTTTTCATGGCTCAAAAACTCTGCCATAGTGTGGACGGATGGAGGAACCGTAGCAAAACTTATGCGTTTTAAAACTAAAACGTATTAGTGTAAACAGGGCCTAAGTGCTGGTGTCCAAGAAAATGTTCTGGATTGGTTTATTTAATATTATTTAGGCAAAATGTTTTCTGTTCAATTAAATGTTTCATCCTCTTCTGCCGGAATGGACTGTTGAGTTCCCCAATGATCAATATTGGGTCCATCTCTATTTTCCACTAAAACACTTCCTTTAGCTGCTATCTGCCAGAAACAACATGTAAGCTATCATCTCTATATTCTATAGCTTTATATGCCTGCAAAAGTAGGGTTTTACATAAACTAGGTGTGTTTAAATAATATTATTGTATGGACGGATGGAGAGAAATTTTGCTTTTAAATCTCATTTAAAGAATCATCGTTGGCCTCTCGCTTTCTAAATAATTACTCCTTTTAAAATAAATAAATAAATAATATTCTATATTGCATGTGTTGTTTTCATTTGTAAAAGCACTTTTGTCAACATTTCTTGTTTTGAATATATAAGCAAAACATAAAAATATAAAAACAAAACAAAGCCAAATAAAACAAACAAAACAAATCAAACAAAAACACACACACACACACACACACACACACACACACACACACAC
>CAIGQZ010035013.1:3966021-3977774 GCA_903798205.1 Danio tinwini | reverse complement strand
CACACACACACACACACACACACACACACACACACACACACACACACCGATCAGACAGCAGAAATGATAACATAATATGATGGTGTGTTGTTTTCCTATAATAGATAAGTGTGTGTGTGTGTGTGTTACGTTTTGACGGTGAAGTGTTTGGCTCTGATGAGCTGCTCTCTGAGTTTTTCCATCATGAGTTCTTTACGGCTTTTCTGTTGAGCGCTGAGAGAGCGGCGGACACTCGATCTGGACACCGAGCTGCCTGTAAACACACACAGATTTACATTTAAAGATTAAGATTTGTATTGTCACTCTGCAACTAAGAGGCACATCAACACTACATATTTTGGATGTCTCTCATATCTGACCCATTCATTTCAGATTTTAGAGTGTAATGAGTCAATGTTTGATTAGGGAGAGGTTGAAAATGTGTACTGCTGGTGTGCCTTCAGGAACAGGGTTGGGAAACACTGCTGTAGTTATTGGTGTGTTTTTGGTTGTTGTGTCGAGTCTCTGTATGTGTTAGTTATCGGTGTTCACCTGTTTTGGATCGAGCAGATCTCTGCGAGATGCTGGAGCTCTGACGGCGCACGCCTGCACTTGACTGCTGTTTTCTGGCCAGCCGGAGGTGTGTGTGTGACACTGTGTATGTGTATGTGTCCTCCACAGGGCTCTTCTCGGAGAAACACTGAGCTTTCTCTTCAGCGTCTGAGTGTGTGTGTGGAGAGACGGAGCGTGGCTCTTCTTCATCCCACAGCCCGTAACACTGAACAGGAGACAACAGCACAATTTCATGTAAGAGCATTTCATGTAGACAATAGCTGCTGATGGAGCTGTTTAATACTCAGCTGCGCATTATTTTATTATAATTTATTAATACACTTATACTATTTATAAAACTCCTTTTACATAGAAAAGACAGCTTTTATTGGTGGGACACAGGTTAGGACACAGTGTTCAGATACAAAACATTGATCTGACGTGTAATAATATACATAAAACAATTTGCAAAAAGAAAAAAATTAATACACTTATTATGAAAACACAATTTTTATCTATAAATCCGCTGTTCAGATGTTGTATTTGTCAGCGTTTTGTCCTCAAACTAGCACTAGTTTCTTCCACGCCTCCTCCAAAGCCTTCTGTTGTGTTTGGATGTAATTATGACTGCTGTACAGGGTTCTTACACCTTTTCCAAAGGCAACAACACTTAATACTTAATAACTTTTCAAGCACTTTCCAGGTGTATTTTCAAAACCTTGTACTGAAAAATTAATCACATCCAAATTAAAAGTTTGTTTTGGCATAATATATATGTGTGTGTGTGTGTCTGTGTGTGTGTGTACTGTTTCTTCATTATGAATATGCATATATTTGAGAAAATATAGCATACATATCTAGTAAAGTGTGAACCTACACTGGTGTCACGGTCCGATTCAGTTACAGTTATCATGCCATCGATTCGGTTCAATTCAATATCTTGGTGCATTGACGATGCTTTTCATACACAATTTTATATTTTACTTTACTGGCGCTGTTCACTGATGAGTGACACTGATAAACGGCAGTGGCACAGTATTGCCAGATTGGGTGGTTTTGGATAGGCATTTTGGCGAGGTTTGGATAGTTTTTTTTTTCAGCTACATCTCGCAACACTGCAGTGTCGATCACAGCTGATAGACGCTTTGGAGAAAACTCATGTGCTCGTGTCTGTATACAGAAGTAACACTGTAATAGCCGAGAGGAGAGGAGAGTCACACCAGCAGGTCAAATAGGCCACAGTGAGAGAGAAAAATGGTTTACTTTTATTCTCTCAATCACAGTGAAATAGGGGCTTCTGCTGTAAGTGTCAGTGAAATACTATCCAGCAAACACATGCGCAGTGAAATTGTGCACAGCTTCTGCGTTTTTAAGTAGTTGTAGTATTGTAAATACTCACGCTCGTTTCCCTCGCCATAGTAAGCTACTGCGACATTGCGCATATGAGATAAATGACGTCAGTACACAATATGTGTGTGTGTGTGTGTGTACAGTTGAAGTCACAATTATTAGCCCCCCTGTTTATTTTTTCCCCCAATTTCTGTTTAACGGAGAGAAAAACATTTTCAACACATTTCTAATCATAATAATTTTAATAACTCATCTCTAATAACTGATTTATTTTATCTTTGACATGATGACAGTAAATAATATTAGACTAGATATTCTTCAGGACACTTCTATACAGCTTAAAGTGACTTTTAAGGGCTTAACTAGATTAATTAGGTTAAATAGGCAGGTTAAGATAATTAGGCAAGTTATTGTATAATAATGGTTTGTTCTGTAGACAGTTGCAAAACAATATAGCTTAAAGGGGCTAATAATTTTAACCTTAAAATGGCATTTTAAAAAATTAAAAGCTGCTTTTATTCAAGCCGAAATAAAACAAATAAGACTTTCTCCAGAAGAAAAATAATGGGAAAAAAAAATTCAAAGGAGGGCTAATAATTCTGACCTCAACTGTATATATACATACAGTTGAAGTCAGAATTATTGGCTCCAAATATTTCCCAAATGATGTGGACTAAATGATGACTAGAATAAAAGCAGCTTTTAATTTTTAAAAACAATTTTAAGGTCAATATTAAACTATTATCTAAATTAGCCTTAAACTATATTATTTTTCAACTGTCTACAGAACAAACCATCGTTATACAATAACTTGCCTAATTACCCTAACCTGCCTAGTTAACCTAATTAACCTAGTTAAGCCTTTAAATGTCTCTTTAAGCTGTATAGAAGTGTCTTGAAAAATATCTAGTCAAATATTATTTACTGTCATCATGGCAAAGATAAATGACATCAGTTATTACAAATGAGTTATTAAAACTATTTAAAAATGTGTCGGAAAAAAATCTCTCCGTTAAACAGAAATTGGGAGAAAAAATAAACAAGGGGGCTCTGTTTTTTAACTATATATACATGGTTTCCGCTACATTCTTCCATGGCAGGGCGCCACACCAAAATTCATCCCGCCACTGCTACATTACAGCTTCTCATTCAAAACATTTAGTCGTGTTTTTTCAAATAGCGGGTCATAATCACACCGAAACGTATTAAAAAGGTAAGTGAATACTAATATAACGGCGCAAACCTTTCTTTAATCGTAGTAGTGCTGTGTGTTATTTGTTTAACCCTTTAAGGTGACATGCTGACTGACCGACCGACAGACAGGTGCATAATGTGTGAGCCTGGTAAACACAACATAGCTTTCAGTTAGGATGAACACAGTTTCCATAATTATACTTTATAGATTAAGGATATGGCTCTGCATACAGTGGCTTTATCTTGTTGGAGTTTATAGCCGTTTCACTTTACTTCAGGACGCATTAATGCCGCTTTGTAGGTCTATTGAAAACATTCATAAATATTCCGAGCAAATCTAATAAATGTTGGAGACATACTTACTACATAAACGCGCTAAATTGCACTTCAGCAGCGTTTATTTGACAGTGCACAAGAAAATCTGCGCTTAAGCAGCATATATTTGAGGTACAACATATATTTGCGTATAGTTTTATGCACAAACAGAGGAAATAGGGACACAAGCAAAAAGATTTGCATGCTCAAATTACATAAATGTGATCTCGGCTTGTAATACTGAGCTCACGACATTTGTCGTTGAAATAACGCCATAGGTAGTTGGTAGATCTATGTAAAAGCCCCAACAGAGTTTGCCGCCACAGCTGGAAACACGTATGTGTGTATATATATATATATATATATATATATATATATATATATATATATATAAATATATATATAAATAACAGATCGCTTATAGCTATGAAATAACCCAAATCATTCAGCGTAGTGATATGGGGCTGTAATGTACTCAAAACCTGCCGGAACTACTTTAGTTGTGCATTTATACGCATATAAAGCCACAACTTACAGTGCTCATCAACCAATCAGAATCAAGCATTCATCAGCTCTGTAGTATAAGTCTGAATAATAAATGAAGGCATAATATTAATCAGACCTTGAGGATAGAGCGGTGGAAGAAAAGCGCCAGCAGCTGCACCAGGTCATAGTGAACGTATCCCTCCTTCTTCTCCACGCCGATGATGTTGGGTGGGTGAAAGGGCTTGGATTTGTCCACCTCGATGCTCTGGTTAAACGGGAAGAAGCCGAACTGGAAGAAGTATTTTATGACTATTGTCACCTGTGTGTAGAAACAGACAGAACATGTGTTTAACACTGGACAATCAAGAATGCATGATTATATGCCGTCATAGCTTTGCAATGAATAAATGTGATTATAATGGAAGTCAATATGGCAAAAACAGCATCAACATAACCAAAGAGTAGTTAGTCTGAACAATACACAAGGGTTAATGTTAAATGCACCTCTGTGTAGACGATGGCGGTCATCCAGAAGCGCTTGCTGGGCCGCGGCACCGACAGCATGGCCCACAGAAAGATGAGCACGGGCAGCACAAGCGTGGCCACCGAGGCGGATATCATGTGGTTGAGGATGATGACCAGATAGCAGACCATCTGAGAGTGAGACACCAGCACATTATAGAGCGAGTAGCAGAGCTGCAGGAGCTGAGGCTGAGAGCTGTAGAAACACTCCGACTGCTCCAGATCCTCATCGTAGAACATTCTAGAGGAGGAGAACGACAGATAAACACACATAAACACACACTATACAACAAAACATCCTGATAGAGAACACCAGATTCATTCATTCATTCACTAATATTCTGATCATGGGCGTACATCTCATTTAACATTAAGGGGGAGACAACATTTCTCATGGGCAATTTTTGAAGTATAACACAGTCAAATTGTACTTATAAAGTTATGTTCCCACAGTTAAATATTTGCTTCTATCATTATTATAGTTTAGGGAAGGTTGTGAGGTGGGCAACTGGTCAGTCAGAGACAACACAGGAGAGCTGCTGAGGGATCACTCATTGCTATTTCTGTTGATTTGATGCTTCTCATATACAATAAACACAGGATTAAAACGGTTTACAATTTTATTTCAAATTAATTAAGACAGAACAGAATAGAAATTGACTGTACAAAAAATACAGTAGGGTCATTTCGAACATAGCACAGTGCTCATGTAGCAAATGCACAGCTTAACAATATGCTTATTGTGGCTGTTGATGTTAAGTTAACATTATCACAAGTTATCACAAATTAAACAATGCGTGGGAAACGGCTTCGGTGCAACAAGCTATTGTAAACAAGCTAACGTGCTAATATAGCAGATGCATGGAAAATTATATCTGTAATCATCAATTTTGCTGCAACTAATTTATGAATGAGTCTGAATAGCTTTATTTACAGTCAATAAAATACTCTACTTACTGAAGTTCAACATTAACTGAGCCACAGCCGCACACCTGACTTGTGTGTGTAGGTGAGATGAGCTGGAAAAAGCAGGCAGTGGGCTGGGAGGAAGGGGATGGGGAACTCAACAGTTTCTAAATGCATCTGTTGCATTTGTTTATTTGTATACTTACACAATTATTTTAGGCATGCTGTACAAACATGTATTTTTCACAATAGACAGTGCGATTTTTTATTTATTTTGTGTTTTTTTGGGGGCGTAAGGGGAACAACCCTCAGATGCAGTGGTCTCCCCCCACCCTGAGATTTACGCCTGTGATTCTGATTAACACACAGCATACACACCATTAATGCAGACACTAGGGTTTCTGCTGCTGTTGTTTTTTGTAAGAGTCCTGCCCCATACACACTGCACTACACACACCTTACACAAGCAGTAATGTAATATTATTATTATTATTATTAGTTTTCCTTTCATGCAAAGATGATATAATAGAAAGTATAGCTTTATAAATGTGGATAAATTTAACCCTTGTGTACTGTTGAAATTTACGTTGAAACTGCTTTAAAAGGCATATTTTGTTTGTTTAACACCATGCCTAAACAATATGTAAACTTCCATGTTTATGACAGGAAAAACATACTGCAGCATATATATAGCATATATATTTTTTATACTGATTATATTGAATTGAATATTAAGGTTTTACCATTTATTTCTGCAAAAAACTTGGATTAAAATAAAAAAAATGTACTGAATATAATAAATTCCTCAGAATTAAAGCCAAACACAAAGCCAAAGACATTAATCTTCACCACCCAAATTTATAAACAGAATAAACTGCTAAAAAAAACCTGCATTAACTGCTAAAGCTTTATCATGTGCATGTGTTTGTCATGTGCGAGTCTTTATTTATCCCATTAAACATATAGCCTTTTTAAAATACACATAATGCAACACAACATAACATACTCAGCCTTTTGAAAGCATGCATTACATCAACTGTGCCTGTTTATGAATGTTACATTAACACCATCTGATGTTGCAAACTTGTATTATTACCATTCTAAATGTTTAAAGCCAGCAAGACAGTCACATCGAATTAATTACAAACTGACTCAAACTTATTTCGCTCCTACACTGTGGAGTTATCTTCCAGTTGATATTAGGACTGCAAATTCTTTTAAATCTTTACCTTTTTTTTTACGGCTGCTTTTCATTAATCGGTCTGCTACTACTGTACCTGTACTACTATTGTCCCACCCTCCTCATAACTTATACTCCTCATAATCACTGCACTATTTAACATTTGCACATTTAAAAATTGCACATATTCATTGCACATATTCGTTTATTTGAACTATACATATACATTTGTAATCATGTTTATCTATCTGCATACTTCTAATTATTAATATCAACCTGTACATATATCCATCTATTGTAAATCTCTGTTCATGACTAATAAAACCTGTATATAATGTTCATAGTACATCCATTTGTAAATATCACCATAGTTTTTCAATAACTGCACTTTATAACTTATACCTGTATCCTGCACTTGCTGCTATTGCACTCCTGGTTAGACCTAAACTGCAATTTGTTGCCTTGTACTTGTACATGTGTAATGACCTTAAAGTGGAATCTAATCTATTTTATCTTTTATCATTGTAGTGTCTTTATTTTATCATGTTGTCTTGATTTGAATGTAAAGCGCTTTGAGAAAGTCACTTTTGAAGGCGCTACATAAAACAAATTTATTATTATTAAAATGATAGCATTCATAGTTTACTATAATAAAAAAAAAAATATATATATATATATATAAATGTTATGGTTTGTACTGTAAATTTAATAGAGCATTTCTGGCAACCACAGCTGACGTTTATTCAGTCATTCATTTCCTTTTCGGTTCAGTCCCTTTTTTAATCTGGGGTCGCCACAGCAGAATGAACCGCCAACTTATCCGGCATCTGTTTTACACAGCGAATGCTCTTCCAGCTGTAACCCATCACTGGGAAACACCCATACACACTCATTCCTACACATACACTACGGACAATTTAGCTTACCCAATTCCTCTATAGCGCATGTGTTTGGACCAAGCAACAACCTCCCGCTCTCCCTCGGGAAGCCAATAGGGAAGTAACTGAAACTGCAATTCATCAAAATTCCGCTAGTCCTGACTCCATAAAAGAGCAAATTTCTATTGAGCCACTGTTAAAATGGCCGACTTTACAGCAGAAAAGAAGGTGTTTACAGCCTGGTACAAAGAACGATTTTGGTTCATATAGCTAATATTACCCTTCGTGACAACTGTGAGGGGGTGAATTATTTTATAATTCATCCGTTTCCTTTATATTAGGCTGTATTAAGTCTGCATAATTAAGGACGTGGCCACTTGAGTGACAGCTAGCTCTGCTGGTCACCGTCACTTCACCTCAGCTGATTCCACCTGATTAGCCACTGAACTCGACATATACATCATATTTTTGTTGTTTTATGTAACTTTACACAGTCATTTGCCTTTTGGAATTATTTCTTACAATTATCAGATGATATGGCATGCTGTGTGCACTTAATTGTGCTCACAAACCATTCACATGGCCTCCATTTCCCAGGTGAGTGAAATTATATACTTATATACCATCTCTATAATTGTATTAGTTTTACTTAAGATCATTTATATTGTTCTTTAGTCCTGTAATGCACTCCAGAATCTGGCAGACTGATTAGCTGCAGACTAGAAAAGTCATCTGAAGCGTTGTCATACAGTGTTATGCCTGGAGTTCATCAATAGTCTTGCATTTACTAACACAGACTATATCTGAAGTGTTTGGAAGTCATTCGCGTTTTCCTCCTGTTGGCAAACGTCATAAAACCAATGTTCAGTGGCTCAATGTATTACAACAGTGTTTTTAAAAGTCTAAACCCTTTATTGATGTAGTGTACAGCCAAGCACATGTGGTCAGAACACAAACGAGTCACAGGTCATGAAGTATTAAGTGTTCAAAGCAAAGTAAAGTGCCAGCATTTTGTGTCTGTAATGTGTCTGTAATGCGCTCACGCTCCGCCTCTTTGCCCTTGTTTGGTATGCCCCGGTTGGTGCGATGACACACAAACAAAATGGCGACGGTTAGCCACCCCTACTGGAAGCTTCTTTTGGGTTCTTCATAAACCTATGGGTGACGTCACAGATACTACATCCATATCTTTTACAGTTTATGGTTTGGACTGTGGATGAAACCCACGCCAACACGGGGAGAACATGCAAACTCCACACAGAAACACCAACTGACCCAGCCGGGACTCAAACCAGCAACCTTCTTGCTGTGAGGCGACCGTGCTACCCACTGTGCCACCGTAACACCCCAGCTGTTTATTTTTTACCATCAATACATCAATCTTTCTGACACAAACACAATAAACTGAAAACTTTATGAAGTGCATGTGTGTGTTTGTTTGTGTGTGTGTGTGTGTGTGTGTGTGTGTTTTTATTCTAACCGTGTCTGCAGCAGCTCGCTGGCGGTCAGCTGGTGGCTGGAGGTCTGCAGTATCCTACTGCTGGAGTCCTCCGGAGTCTGGATCTTTAGTCTGCGTTCGTCACATACACAATCCAGACCCGTAGCTCTGCTGTATGACGGCGGGACGTCTCTGTGCAGCAGGTCTGAAGCACTGGACCACAGTGCGTCCGGTCCACACTCCTCCACGGTGTCACTGGTGCCCTGGCGAGAGTACAGCTCCGTACCCTGCGTGTGCTCGCTGAAGGTGGAAAGAGTACTGACTAATTATACTCAAGTAAAAGTACCATGACTTAACCAAAAATGTAGTGCGAGTAGAGTAAAAGTATCTGTAGTAAATCAAAGTAGCCGCCATTTTCAAGAGTAGTGAGCATTTCACTGTAAAAGCTTGATGTGTTTACATGCAATCTGTGTGAAAACGTGACATTCTGTAGGGAATTTAGGGATCATTTAAGTCAATTTAGTGATTTCATACAGGTGACATCTTCATCATCATCATCATCAAAACCATAGGTCTCAAACTGGATTCCTGGAGGGCTGCAGAACAACACTGTTTTGCTCCAACCCTAATCTAACACAACTAATCAAGGTGTTTAAGACTAGTACAGACTATTAGGTGCGAGTTGGACATTTTTGGAGCTAAACTGTGGAGAGCTGCAGCCCTCCAGGAACTGAGTTTGAGACTATTGATCTAAACAGTCTCTCAATCTTTGCACGTAATGATTTAACATCTTCTTAAACACTTTTAATGCATCATACTCTACATGTTTGCAGCGTTTATAAAGCACTCGTGTCTTGAGGTTGCCCTATATGATGAGATTTTTCTACAAACGATTTCTACGAAGATGGGAATCACAGGACTGAATATTCTACTTAGCCAATCAAATATAAAAACATATATACAGTATAAGTACAAATTAAAGTAGTGACTGCAGGTTAAAGGATAATAGTGGAGTAAAAGTATCGATACAGCACTAAACATGTACTCAAGTCAAAGTAAAAGCACACATTTATAAAACTACTTAGCAATTCCTGAGTAAAACAAATCAATTACAGCCGTCTGGTATTCAACACACACACAGAAACACTAAGACGCAAGACAGAACACTTCATTCCTGTCGTTCATCACATTATTTCCCACTAGAGGGAAGAGTTGACCTGCTTTAAAGCAGCGTTTCTCAATGGAGCCTTTTCACATGTACAGTTTTCTTAGCAGCAGAAGTGGTCATAGTTGGTAAACTCAGAGTGCAGTGACCGGGTGAGTACAACACATCCTTTATTTGCAACCCTGTTTGCTCAAATAATAAAAGAAAAACTTCATTACGATGTCATCAAAGGAAAACAATAGTGTGAGACTGATAACGGCAGCCAGAACAGATAAAACATCTAATTTACATGCTGCATTACAAATACCTCGCATAAGCTCTATTTTTTATTTGATGCAAACATGATCTAATAGAAAGTATAGCTTTAATAATGTGTCTAACCCTTGTGTACTGTTCAAATTTACTCTAAAACTAGGATTGAGAAACGCGTGAGAAATTGAGAAATGTCTCTAACCCCATTCCAGGTTCTATGGCTATGTTTATGACAACATAAAGCATACCGTAGCATATACTTGAATTTTAAGGTTTTACCATTTATTTTTGCAAAAAACTTGAATTAACACTATTAAAAATCAAAAGAATCAACTGAATATGATAAATTCCTCAGAATTAAAGCCAACACAATCCAACAGAAGATGCTTTTTAAAGGGATAGTTGAGAACTATTTACTCTCCCTCAAATATTACCAAACTAGTTTCAGTTTCTTTGTTCCGTTGAACACAAAAGAAGATATTTTGAAGAATGCTGAAAACCTGTAACCATTCACTTCCATAGAAAGAAAAAAACACAGACACTTTGGCAGTCAATGATTACAGGTATGTGTAGAGATTGGGAGACACATATGACCCGTGATGTGCGCGGATGCGGTCTCACCCAGTCATTGGGTCTCACAGCTTGGCAGGTCTGCCTTGCTTTCAGAAAGCAGAAGATGAAATTAGCTGACACAAGCTCAAAATGATCCAGTTTCCCCCAATTAAAGCTGACAAGAGCTAACGCTGTCTTAACTGATGCTCAACACACACTAATCTGATCAAATCTCTAATAAAGTACTCCAGGGTGTCTTTTTCCAGTGGGTATGAATAACTTCAGTCTTGACTGTATTTAGTCACTTTGCTAGTTTTAATTAAAATGAGTGTTTAAAATGTGTTGAAACAGATCTTTGTTTATTATCTGAAAGTGAAAGACAAGTTCACAGGACGGGGAATAATCTTGTTTTTAACTGTATATTCTGTGTGCCATTACAAGTTGGTGTTGAGACTTAACTTAATCTGCATGTGTGTCTGTGTGTCAGCAGACGGTTGTATAAATGGTGTGTCTGTCAGCACAGATTTACATCAGTGTTACTGTAACACACAGCTGTTTGTGTGTGAGACTGGTTCACAGGTATAAAAAGAGCCACCTGCCTCATAATGACAGCAGTGAAGCATGTGCTCGCGCACACATGCACACGCACACACACACCTGGAGGCTGCGCTGTCAGCAGATGACGGGACGTCCACTCCGGAGAGTCTGCAGAGTTTGGGTCGGCTGCGCTGGCTGGTCTTCAGGACTCGCTCTTCATCCAGTGTAGAGTCCTCCACAATGCTGGAATCAGTGTGAACACTGCAGAAACACACACACACATTTACACACACAGCTGGATTCAGTGTGAACACTACAGATACACACACACACACACATTTACACCCTCATCAATACTGGATTCAGTGTGAACACTACAGAAACACACACACACACTCAGCTGGATTCAGTGTGAACACTACAATAACACACACACACACACACACA